>JAKTZS010000087.1:0-17293 GCA_030562575.1 Wickerhamiella parazyma
CACCACATAGTAAGCCCGGACCTGCAGTTGCGATCCGGCACCCCTCATTGACTATTACTACCCTATGGTGGTAAGGGCGTTAAGGAAGGATTACCCTAAAGGATCCCAACCGTCATAAGGACCAGGATGAACGGGAGTTACCCACTCAATGTGAGACGACGACTGAGGATATCAGGAATCACTGTTTAGCCCCGAAGACCATGTCACAACCAGGGAGGCAGGTCCTGGTTCTCAGAGGGATTGTAGACAGTAGCGGTCTGGGTCGTTACATTTCGTGTAACAGGGTTTAGTCTGAGCAGTTCCTAGTTCAGCATTGTGGGAGAGCTGGCCTAACAGTGTCTTTTTAATATTCAGACATTGCAACGCGGCCAGCCAAGATCGACGACGGCTATGCCGATTGGCTTAAGACCTCTTCCGAGGCTGCCTACACTAATGACGATTGCCCACTATGCAGGAACAGAACGCGTGAAACGCCTACCCACGTTTTGTTCGAGTGGGCATTCACTACACAACTATGGACCGCTTGCCGCCCCACCTCTGGCCCTCAACCCAGGACGTGGAGCGCTGCTTATCAGACTTTTGATCTGGTAAAAGGGGTAAAAGCACAGCTCGAGTGGCACCGCCGCATGGCGGGCTTTTACCACGCGTTGAATCGGCTGTACGTTCAGTACCGCTTCCGCACAAAGGAATCCCCCCCCGCCCCAACTACTGTTCAGGAGGAGCAAGCCATATTTGCTTAGAACTGGTTGGCGGGTGACGGACCTCGCTGTGTCCCGGCAGCACCGATCTCGACCACCACTGTTCCATGGGTAGCACCCCAGGCGTTGCGAGCGCTCCGCCCGAGGCCTCGTGCTCTAAGACTACATATAGCACAATTAACTATTTAACTTGAAGGATACCAAAAAATGAAGGCCCTCATCAAGGTCCTCGGGAAGTTGGCGCAGACGCGTCCGGTACCTGCGACCAGACTGACCAAATTGGCTTTGATCTAGAAAGAGTTACACCAAAAAGCTTACGGTCAAAGACCTGCAACGTGAATTGGTTGCCCTGCACCTGGAGTCCGAGCGCACGCTCACAGCACTACAGGCAGCTATCAAGGCAATTGCCACCAGAGACGCACCCTACCAGCAGGAGATCGCGCGGCTCAACACTAAAATTGCGGCTCTGGAGTCCGCCGCCCCGGCGTGCTCCCGCAACAGCGAGGGGCACGCGGACGCGGTCCGCACCACTCTCGACACTGTCAAGAAAGGTTGCGGACCTCTCGGCCTCCAATCTTGAGTCCCTGAAGAGGAACCTGAATGACAATCTCCAAGTTGCCTCGGCAAAAATTGCCAAGTCCTTGGAGCGCACGGCGCGGTTGGCGGTCAGCTCCGCCATGAAAGACGTCGCGGCAACCACGGCCAACACCGAGAACACCGTCAAGTCCGCGCAAGATGCCGCGCACAAGGCTCAGAATGCTGTGCACCAACAGGCGCAGGCCCTGAGCTCGGCGATTAAGAACGACTGCAAACGGCCGTGAAGAAGAAACACGCTCTGCCTCCCCAGAAGCAGGCCATCCAGGACGCCGCGAGGGCCGCCACACAGGCCTTTGCTACCATGTCAATACTACGAGAAGCGCCACCATGAGCAGCTCTTCAAGGTGTCCTTCAAAACCCAAGAGAATGCCACCAACTCGGCATATAGGCATATATTGTCGTGAACCACCTTGGCAGTCGCCAGCGGTTCTATCGCGAGCTGCAAGCTCACAAACGCCGTGCGATTGCGGCCAAGAAAAACGGCAGCCCCAACACCACCCAATCCGGAGAGTGAGTTGGCGCGTGTTTCAACTAAACGTAGGAAACAGTGAGTCCATCCTTGATACACTCCTTGCCTCGCCTGGAACTCTACAAAATTTCGACCTGGTTCTCATACAGGAGATGCCCTGCACTGCCTACAGCGCTCTAGTCACCTTAACGGCCGCGGAATGGATCCCCATGGGCTTCCTTCCCGAGGGGGCCCGCACCGCCGCATATGTGAGAGCCAACTTGCCACTGAAAACCAAAATCAGGATCTTGAAGAACATCTCAGACCCAGACTTCGTCGCGCTAGCTACCGACGACTCGGTCCTTTTCAAAGTGTACCACCAGGCCCACGAGTCTAGGGAGTTTGGCCCCGGGCACGTCCTCATCGAAGCGGAGCCCTCCCTCGACAGGTAAATCATCGCCTGCGATCTCAACCTCCACCACCCCGCGTGGTGCAAGTGCGCTCGGTGCTGTATGTGCGATGCGCACGCAGAATCCGCCCAATCCGAAGTCACTTTGCGACTGGCTCCTTGACTCCGGCTCACTGGTATGAGACGCCCATTCGGTGTCCTTTGAGTCCTCAGGCTCCAATATCAACCACGTATGGGGCTCTTTTGCCGCCCTGCAGGGAGGCGCGCACGGCCGCGAGGCCCGCGCCCCTAGCGGTCAACTCGGATCATGAGGATAGACAATGGCGATGGGCTCCTCGCGCTCTCACTGCTAGGCCGGCCTATCGAGTCGGCTGCCCCCCTCGCCGGAACTACAGCAAGCTTGACCCCGAGACTCTCGTCTCTGAGCTAGGCATGCTCCTCAAAGAGTGGCGCTTCCCTGAGCCCAACACGCACAACCACTTGGGCAGGCATAAGACCCTACTGACGGAAACGCTGAATGCGGCGGTCGCCAAAGCCGCCCCAATGCTGAACATAACCAGCCGCTCTAACCCGGCTTGGACAGACGAGGTCATGCCACTGCGCCGCAGCACGGTTCGCGCCCGCCGCAAAGCACATAGGTCTGGCCTCTTCACTGGTGCGTACCGCGCAGTTATACTAACAATTGGTGGACGACACGACATGATTCCCGTTAAATTCGACTACAGTTCCCTCACCACCGCCAAGAAGAGCACCTATGAGCACGTCAAGAGCGTCATCAGGGACGATGGCCTCAATCTCATCCTGGCCCTCATCGCCCGGGGCTCCGCCTCGAGCCTGGAGGCAGCCGCCGCCGAGCTCGCTCAAGCAAAACAGGACATCGAAAGCCTCAAAACGCAGCTCCGCACGCTACAATCCGACGCCGCCTCTAACACGTCTGCAGTGCTCCCCCTACCCATGCAGGTACCCCAACTTGACACCGTGAAGATCGACCCAACCGTAACCGCACCCACTCCCCGCTGGCCAGACGAGGTCGCCCCAATGACTTCCTTACGCGCAACGTACGCCGCGTTCGCCGCGTCGCTCGCAACCAAGGACGCCAAAGTCGCGGCTGTGACGGCCACCATGGTCCACAAAGGGGAAGATTGGGTGGTCACAAACTCCGCGTTCATCAGCAACTGGCTGGCTTTCCAAGAGGCCTTCACGGCCTACTACACCAGCAGCGCATACATCACCAAGGCTACCAACAACCTCAGCGCCCATAATGCCAGTCGGACTCCCCACGGGTGCCCAGCCGCTCAAGCTCCTCGACGAGCACGTCAAGCGCATCGAGGCCGCCGGCCTGCCCGACCGGGATGCTGTCCGCCTTCTCCAAGGTTTCCTGGCGCCGTGGTACACCATGTCGGCCGAACTGGAGCGCTGCTGCCTCGGCGATGCGCCCAAGTTCTCCACCGCTCGCGACTTTGCCCGCCGCAACCTCGACAAGTTCGCACCTGGCCGCTCGAGCAACAGCCGCCGGGGCGGCAAAGGCGGAAACGGCCGTGAAGGCCGCGGCGGCGCCGGCAACAACACCAACACTCGCGCAGGCAACGACAACACCAAAAACGCCAAGGGCTGGAATGCCCGCGCCAACGCCTTAAACGCCCCATTCAACTTTGAGGAATAGGGGCGCGTGACCGTAGAGAGTAGCGTAGCCGAAACATCCAACAAAACAACCCCGCCTCTCACGGTCCAATTGGACATCTGCCCCCGCAAGGTGCCAAGCGTGGCTTTCACCGCGCTCCTCGACACCGGCTTCGGGGCCACCTTCATTTCTCGCCTCACCGCCAAACTCATGCGGCTGCGCGAGTCGCCGCTGCCCGAGCCCCTGCGAGTGCACCCATTGCACTGCCAGTTCGACGTCAAGACTTACACGTCGGTGCGCGTCCGGATAGGCTCACTCTCCACGACAACTGCGATGTTCGTGAACCCGCTCAAGACCAAGTACAGAGTTATCCTGGGTGCGCCCTTCCTGCGGCAGCATGAGGACCTCTTCGACGTTAAAGCGGGCTACTTCGCCGACGCGCCCGTCGCCGGACTGCGACAACATACCAAGCGCACCGACGCCATCGAGTGCGTAGAGCCGCCTAATATGAGCGCCAAACCAGCCGTCACAATCAGCAATGCGCTCGCTACTTCTCAGACAACTGTTGCACGCGTACACAACACTCCTGCGCCCCAGCTGGCGGCGATTGAGTTCTCAGCCATCAACGCCGGAAACATGCACATCAAGCAGTACAGCCTTAACCCGCAAGCTCGAGAAGCCTACGCCACGGCATGGTCCACGTACCACCCTGGCGTCTACAGTTACAGCGTCGAAACCGAGATTGCAGAGACAGCGCAGGCCACCCAGCCCGCGCCCCCTCCATCCCGGCAGAATTCGCCGACTACGCCGACATTATCACAAATGAGCCCAGTTCAGAGCTCCCTCCGGACCGCGGCGTGTTCAACAACATTGACAGCATTCCCAACGCCCGGCCACCAGCGGTGTCGCCGCGCCGCCTTAACCACAAGGACTCGTTGGAGCTTGACAAGCAAGTGGCAGCCATGACGCGCGCAGATATGCAGCTCCGTGCGACCTCCTGCAGCCTGGCTGCAGACTCATGCAGTCTCATGCAACTGCCTGACTAAGTGTGGGCTGGCCCAGCAGAGGCCATGAGAAGGTACGGACCCTAGGGGCGTAACACCACCCCCCGTTTGAAGGCGTCGCCTGTCCTCAGGTGACCAATCTTGAGTCTCGTCTTGCTGCGCGGACCGGCTTGGGTCCAGGTTTGGCTGTGGCGTGAGGTCTGGTAGCGTGAACCGTCCGTGAGAGGTGAGCCGCTGCGGTATGCGCTCAATTTGAATGAATTGGCCAGTCCAGCTCTGCCAGTCGGTGAAAAGCGAGGCGACGTGTTGCGCGGCGGCGCCCTGGAAGTGGCTGAGGCCGTCCGCGCGCAGCGGGTACACAATACGAGGGTCGCAGTCCTTCCAAGTAGTGTATAGTAGGTCTTCTTCTGTGTCTCGGCCGACGATTGCGCTCATCTCTTGTCCCCGCTTCAGCGCTTCGACATCGTCTTTGGGCACAACCTTGGGGTAGTCGTCGCGCGCGTTGAACTTGCGCAGCTTGGAGACGTTGACGCGGCGTCGTGCTGATATCATGCCCGGCATGTCCAACTCAAACACGTTGGGCGAGTAATGTGCCTGGATCTCGTAGGGTCCAAAATAGCGTGGAACGAATTTCGCGAACTTGCCGCCATATAGGTATGCGTCCACATGTACAAAGGCGAAGCTGCCGACTTTGAGGTACGAGGCGCAGCGGTGTTTGTCGCTGGCCCGGGCCATCACCTCCTGCGCGGCCGCCATGTTGTCGCGTGCTTTAGCGAGCGTGTCTTCCACTTGGGTGGTAAAATGCTCAGCGATCGGGTGTGCGAGCGCATGCGCGCTGTAGTCAATGTTGGGGAGGGGGGGGGGGGGGCACGGCTGGTAACCCAATTCGCACTCGAACGGCGTCATCTTGATAGCGGAGTGCCAGGTCGAGTTGTAGGCAAATTCCCATAGTGGTAAGAGATCAGGAGAGTTGGGTGTGTGACCTTGAGGGTACGGCCGCATGGCCGCGAGGAGCGATTGATTGATGCGCTCGGTTTGTCCGTCGGACTGGGGCCAATTGGTCGTGGACATGCGCGGTTTGATGCCCCAGGTGTCGAGCAGGGAGCGCTAGAATTTGGATGTAAACCGCGGGTCGCGGTCGCTAATGATTTCCTGCGGCATGTCATGGTCGCGTACCCAATTATTGAGGAGGTGCCAAGACAAGACCTTTGGCGTGAGGCCTTCTTTGCATGGGATGAACCGCCCTCGCTTGCTGAGGCGGTCAACGATCACGAGTACTTTGGTAAACCCGTGTGCGCCCTCGCGGAAAGGTGAAATTAGGTCCATTGAGATTGACTGGCCGCGGTATGTGGGTACTTGCAGGGGCTGAAGCTGCCCGAGGGGCTTTAATCGTGAATGCTTGCTGCGCTGGCACGACGTACGTGGTTACGTCCGGCTCCATGCCCGGCCAGTAGTATGCTCGGCGGAGTGAGTGTAACAGTGTGCGCGTTCCAATGTGCGTGGCCGACGGTGCGTCGTGTAGTGCTTAAAGTAGCTCGGGGCGCGCGATTTTGGGGATGCACAGACGCCAGTTTTCCTCGGCGCTCCGATAGAATAAACGTCCGGAGTACAGTTTGTAGCGTTGTACGCGGACGCACAGGTGGCCCGGCGTCTTTCTGGTCTCTAAGGCCTGCACGATGTCGCTGAAATCTGGGTCCTCGGTGCAATCATAGTTGCCGTGCGGTAGCAGCATGTGGTGGGTCGCGGCGCAGTAGATATCCTGATTTGAGGCGCTTTCGCGAGTTGCCTCGATTAGGTGCATCTCCGCGTCCCTACGGCTGAGCGCGTCGGCGGCGGCATTGTTGGCGCCCTTGATGTACTGAACTTGTAAGTCAAACTTCACGAGGAAATCAAGCCAGCGGGCCACGCGGCCCTCGCGAATGTGTTTTAGAGATATAACGTATTGCAACAAGTAGTGATCGGACTGGACAAAGACGGGATGGACTGTGCCCCACAAAAGGTGCTCCCAATGCTCTAAGGCGCGTATGATAGCCAAGAATTCCAACTCGCGGATGGAGTACCGCGTCTCGCGGTCTTGGAGCTTCTTTGAGAAGTAGCCGATAACACCTTGCACCGTCGGATTGTGTATCTGGTGAAGCACCGCCCCTAGGGCGGAGGCGCAGGCGTCAGTCTGTAGCAGGTATTGCCAGTTGGGCTTGGGGAGCTTGAGTAGTGGCGGCGAGCAGAGCGCGTTTTGAGCTCTTTGAACGATTTGACAACGGCTTCTTTGCTAGGAGGCTTTCTGGTGTTTTGCGGGTTTTTCAGGGCAGCGCGCATTGATGCCGGCTAGTTGAGGCCCTCAGCCTTGTGGGAGTAATGCGGCACGAAGCGCCGGTAGAAGTTGGCAATCCCCAGGAACTTTTGGGCCTGCAGCGGCGTTTTGGGCACTTGCCAGTCACGGATGGCAGATACTATGCAGGATGCATGCACCACTAGAGTCGCTAAAGCTGCAGAGGCATATTATGCCGACAAGCTAAGCAATGCCACGGCAAACTCCATACGTAAGATCAAGAAGTCCCTCGAGCGCTAGCTTCCAGCCCCGCCCACGCCTCCTCTCAAAGTTAGTCCGGAGCCTGGGGGCCCGCGCGCCTCTACCCTGACCGACAAAGCCAAAGTGCTGCTTGAGCGCCAGTTTACAAACTAGCGGCAACACGACAAGTGCCCCATACCGACGAGCGACCCGACTAGGTGGCTGCGCTACACGAGCCGAGATCCTCAAGTGCCTGAAGGCCAACCTCCTCAAACGCCGAGCTCCCGGTCCAGAGAGCCTACTAGACTCTGTCCTGCGGCAGGCCTGGGACAGCAAGACATTCAGAACCCGACTCATTGTGCTACTTCGCGCAAGCATTGACATGAGGCACCACCCCAAGCCATGGCGCTGCACATCAGTGGTAATGCTGCGAAAAGCGGGCAAGCGTGACTGGAGCGATCCGGGCTCGCACCGTCCCATCTCCCTGCTGAAAAGCTTAAGCAAGCTACTCGAGTGCACCGTCCGCACACGCCTCTCTTACATCCTGTACGAGGCGCTACCGGTGCAGCAATATGGGAACAAATTGGGATACAACACTTCGGACGCCCTGATAAAGTTTGTCGACGCTGTCGAATGTGCATCCAATGTGCCCTGCCCGGCAATGCGCGGACAGGCCCTAGGGCCATGGACCTCAGCCATGTTTGTTCATGTCAAAGGCGTCTACGACAATGTTGAACGTGGGCAACTGTGCAAGACCTTGGAAATTTTTAAGGTGCCCTCTATTACCTGCAGCTGGATCTGGCATTTTATGTCCGACCGGTAGATTGCCGTACGCCTTGACGACGTCCTACACGAGCCTTACACGCGGACCTGTGGCATCCCTCAGGGCTCCCCGGTGTCCCCACTCCTCTTCAACGCGGAATCGTCCTGCTTTAATGAAGGCCGATGTGGTCTAGCTGCCCCTTCTCTTTTATTATTTATTTTAGCCGCTTCTCAGTGACGCGGGGTGCGAACTTGGGCCCGTAACCGAATCTAGTTTAAAATGTTCAAGTTGTGATCAGCCCCAATGGGATTTGACAAAGGCCCTTAGGCCTCAACGTGTATGTGTGGTGCGACGCAAAAAGCGGCAGTCATCCTCTAGCTCCCCAAGGCTTGCGCTTCCAGGCTTAGTGCCACCGCTGGTGCACCTGCCGCATCGGCCACTCTACTTAACACGCGCTGTGTATGTGGCCTCTACTGAGGTAGTGCCGTCGAGCTACCGTAGCAGCCGGGTTGTTCTGGATTAGAGCGAGAGAGACCTCACTCGAGCGGGGTGGGGCGATCCCGGTACGCATCCTTCGTAAATGAAATAGTTGATTGTAGCCCCTTGACGGTGAAGAGTAGCGCTCGGAGGCGAGCGTCAGGCTGGGGACTGGCAGCAGTGCTCGACGGAAGTAGGGTCGAGGCTCGGGCCGCCTCAAAGCGAGGGCAGTCGAGCAAGGGGTGCGCCGGACCCGGGGAGGGCAGCGCGCAAAAAGGGCAGGGGGCGAGCTCACGCCCGTCTCCTGTATGCCGTCGGACCGGCAGTGAGCGGAACGCCAGGCGGACCGTCGGGCTAGGATTTTGGAGGGCTGGCCCCACAAAAGTCGCAGAGTTTTGCTAGGCTTGATGGTAGCTTTGGTGTCCTGAAGCGCAAATTAGTGCGCACCTTTAATTTGAGCTTTGCTCGCGGTCCAAGCGTCCCACTCGTTGCAGAGCGTCTGGGCGAGCTCTTGCAGGCAATCTGCGATGGTCTTGTCCAGGTCCACGAGACCTGGGGGGAGGGGATTCCTCCTAGTAGGCCGCACGTCGGCGTTCTCGCCGCACAGTTCCAGGGCCGCGCAACGCATGCTGGTCGTCGCAAGGTTAAACTGGTGCAACCGGCTGTCACGCATGCAGTTCCGCAAAACGTTCTCTGATCGGTGGAGCTCCTTGCACAGTACTGCACTCGGCGTGTGCGACGCATCCTGGAGTGCGAAGCATGCAATTTTGTTTTGTTCAACTTGCGCTTAGTCCCAGAAAGCGCGGTGCTCGGGAGCGTGCGGGCTGAGCATTAAGGCCACGGATGCGTACTCGATAGTGGGCCTTACGCACCGTACAGCGGGCGCAGCGCGGTGACCAGCGCGCCAGCATATTGAGTCGCAAGCCCCTTGACAATGCTGGCCGCAGCAATCATCTTGTTGAGGGGGCGCGCCTTGTGCTCCATGAAGCTGAGTGCCGTGTCGAGGTCGATGCCTAGAAGGCGAACAGTCTCGTCTAGTTTCAGATGGCCTGTGAGTAGCTTATGCTATTCTGGGGCGCCTTGTTGAGGCCTCGTATATTGATCCCGGCGCGGAGGTGCGTGAATTGAAGCTTACCACCATAGTCGAGCTCGAATTACGCAGCCCCCTGTTTCTCCGTACCCAAGAAAGGCTCCGACAGGTGGCGCATGGTGATTGATTATCGCTCATTGAACGTTTGCACTGTACCTGACCAACACACGATTCCTCGCGCGCAAGAAACACTGGATGAGTTTAAAAACAGCAACGTCTTTACCACTTTGGACTTGACCTCGGGTTACCAGTTCCCTGACGTTGAGAAGCACCGTAAGTACACGGCATTCACCACTGCAGACGGGTTGTATGAGTGAAATGTGCTACCATTCGGTCTGTGTAACGCTCCGAGTCATTTCCAGAGCGCTATGAACGACCTCTTGAGGGAACATAAGCAGAGCGGCTTTTGCCAGGTATTCATTGACGATATCATCGTTCACAGCAAGACAGCTGAGGAACACGTCGAGCACTTACGAAAAGTACTCGCGCCGCTGAGCGAATATGGGCTCTAATTGAACGCCAACAAGTGCGACTGGTTCAAGGATGAGGTTGTACTCCTTGGTTTTATTGTTGGGGAGGACGGTGTGCGAAATGACCCGAGTAAGGCTGAAGCTGTGGCGGAGTGGCCATAACCAAATAACCTCGAAGAGTTGCGTTCCTTCCTGGGCAGGGTCAGTTACCTGCGCCGGTCGATCAAGGGGTGCTCAAACCTGATGAGGCCACTACACAAGCTCACCGGAAAAGACATGCCATGGGTATGGGGCGTAGAGCAGCAGACTGCCTTTGATCAACTGAAGGCTGCGCTCGTGAATGCTCCGGTTGTGACGATGCCTGACCCGAAAGCGCCATTTCACATGACGACGGACGCCTCGGATTATGCCGTTGGCGGCGCGCTGTACCAACTGGTCGAGTGCGGGACCACGGTAAAACGGAAGACAAAGTACAGGCCGGGGGTCATCGCCTACTTTTCGCAAGCATTGCGCGGGCCGCAGTTGAACTCGCCGACGCGAGAGAAGGAATGCTTTGCCATCATCCAGTGTCTGGGTCACTGGCGACACTACCTGCTAAACCAACAGGTCATGGTGCGCACTGACCATCAGTCCCTGACCTTTCTGTTGACGCAAAAGACGCCCACTGGTCGCGTGCTACGTTGGCTTGACACGCTCGGTGAGTACAGGCTCAAGATCCACTATGTGCCGGGGCCCCAGAACACGCTCACCGATGGTTTGAGCAGGCGCGCGGATCAGAAAGGCGACTACATCGCTCACCCAGCAGCGCGGGCCGCACATGAACGCCACCTTGAGCAGGTCAGTCAAGACGAGCCGGACGAAATGGAATACGATGAAGCTATGCAAATGTTCGAGGGGGAAGATTTCACAACGCCTCCTCGTGAGGGTGTCACCGGATTTGTGAGTGCCCTATGGCCCCAGTTCGATACTGCGGATGACGGCGGCGCGCCTCTCCAGCAGAGCGACTATTACTCGGCTATTTGGTCACTACCGGTCCCCCAAAGTTCAACCAATTCCGATCATGAATTCGAGCAGGCGGGTGCCGCTCTTCTAGGAAGATGGGGAGGATCGAGAGAGCATGTGGGACGCACTAATGGCATGGCGGATGAGCAACCAACTGGCCCTACGACTCGACAACCCGTTGGGCATAACGCGGCAGCCAATATAGCGCAAGTAGCCTCTGTTGACATGATTAGCGCAATCGAAGATGAAGAGATCATTCCCAACTGGACCGGAAATGGTTTGGCTATGACCGTGAGAGAACGCAGTGAGTTGAAACTCTGCGGAGGTACGGTCGGCATCACTAGTAAATTTCCATAGGGCATCGGACGTGCTGTAGCTCGTGCAATTGCCGTACTGCTCGTGCGGGAGCTTGTCAGATAAGAGGAAGGCCAGCCGTACCCGCATGATGCGCTCGAACAGCTTGCTCACAGTGTTGAGTAGGGAAATGGGCCGGCAGGACCGGGGGTCCTTCCAGTCGCGTCCAAATCTTGCGCAGCATGACCACAGTAGCGCTGCGCCATGCTCGCAGGTGGTAACCTTTTGTGGTGCAAGCTCTCAGGAGCTCAGTGAGCCATCGGCGAAAAACGTCACTGGCCCAGGCTGCTCTGAGGGGCAGGTCAGGGAGTTAGTTGGCCAAAAGCCCGTCGTTGTTTGGGGCGTCCCATGAGGGCGTCCCCCACCTCTTTAACGTGTAGCTCGGGCCAGAGTAGCGTGTCCGGGCTGGCAACGGGGCAGCTGTCCTGTCGCGCAGACTCAGGAAAGTGTCGCTGTAGCATGGCTTGTGCCTTGTCCTCAAATGAGATAGCGAGTCCGTCTTGGCACGCGTCACTCCGCAGGTTGGGGATAGGTGGAAGATTTTGGCTTTCTTGCCAGGGTTGAGCGGCGTCCAGATCTCGTTTCCGGTGGCCTCAAGGAGTGCGTCAGTAAAGTATTTCTCGCTTGACTCCAGCAGTGTATGCCTGTTGAGCAGCTGCGGCAGCCAGTTGATCGGCGTCGAGCTGTGAGCATAGGGCTAGGTGGCGGGCCGCGACGGCCTTCTTGTGTAGCTTGGTTACCTCGTTGGTCCAGGCGGAGTTCGAATGCACCGAAATGTTGAGCACCAGAGCGGCGTGGGCTGCCGTTGTTGCAAGGGTCTTGAGAAGGAGCTCGGAAATTTGGTCGATCTTGTTGGGTATGCTCGGGTTGGGGAAGTGCATGCTGAGCAGCGTATCCTTAAGGTAGTCGGCCAGAGCCTCGGGGTCCAGTTTACGGTAGTTGAGCCGAGAAGGGGGGGGGGGGGATGGGCATCAAATCCGTATGTCATGGGCCGATTCGTCCTATGCAGGCTTAGCGTCCTAGGCAGGCTTAGCTTCCAATTCCATTGAGGGTCCTCGTGGTCTGAGTAGGCGGCGAGTGCCGCCTTGCGGCTGCTCATGGTGGCTTGGCCCCACGCGTCGTGAGACACCCAAACATGATCAAGGTTGGAGCCGCCCTGGGTGAACGTCAGCGTGGATTGCGCAGAGACCAGGTTGCACTGCGTCAGTAGCCAGGTGCAGTGGGCGCGTTCAACGAAAGATGTTTCGGAGTGCCCACGAGGCAGGCCTGCGCGGGGCGACCTGCACTTGGGCAGCAGGTCGCCGGCTATGATGTACCAAGGCAAAGGTACCACCCATTCTTTCAGCGTTGGACCTGGCGACCACGGAGGCATTGTTGGCTTGGCCATGGGAGGAATGAAGGCATTGTCCGGGTCTAACTTGGGGGATGTTGAACCAGATAGTGACGGGATTGGTGGTGATGTCGAGCAAAGGCAGCACTACGAACGATGTATTGTCCGCAGTCAAGAGGGGAAAGGCGTCGGCTCTAGGCTAGGACGCGCGACTGGGTGCACGTGTGCAACGTAGTGGCCCAAAACTTCCTCGAAGATGAGAAGCGCCAGTCTATCACCAAGTCCACCCCTTCTTGCGGTACGGTGCAGGCGGTGCCCTTCCTTCAAAGGTGTCCACACCAACTACAAGAGGCAAGCCTCATTCAAAGCATGTATCCACCGCCACATCCTGGCCCACAAACGCCAGGCCTGCCCCATCGCTCCCGTGTGCTACAAGTGCCAAGCCACGAACTCTCGCTCACCTCGTATCTATAGTGCCTTCACTAGACTGTGGGCGAGACAGCCGGTCGGCGAGCCCATTGCTGTTGCCGGGCAAATACGAGATGTGTAGGTGGAACTCAGCAAGCAGTAGCGAGCGATGCGACCGCGCACGTTCTTCTGCTGGAGTAGCTGTCGCAGAGACTTGTGGTCAGTGCGCACTTATATCGGTGTCGCCAATAAGTAATGGAGCCATTCTGTGAACGCGTGAATAATGGCAAAGCATTCCAGTTCCCGTTCTTGAAGTAGTAGCCAATGACGCCATAAACATTAGATTTGTCCATTTGTTGTAGTTCGCCTCCGAGGGCGGAATTGCACGCATCAGTGTAGAGCAAGTATGGGAGCTCAGGCCGGGGCAGTCGTAAAGTGGGCAGGGAACAGAGAGAGTTCTTGAGCTCGTGGAACGATCGGCGTACGGCCTCGGGGTCAGGCGTCTTCTTGTTGGATTTAGGGTCTTTGAGTGCCGCGCGCATCGCGGCCAGCTGGTTGAGGGGATCGGCCTTGTGGGAAAGGTGTTCGACAAAACGGCGGTAGAGATTGGCAAGGCCAAGGAACTTTTGGGCCTTGAGAGGGGTGTTGGGTAGTGGCCAGTCGCAGATGGCTTTGACACGGTCAGGGTCGGGCCTAACGCCTTTGTTGCTCACTTGGAAACCGAGTAAAAGCAGGTCGGTGTGCATTGGGACTGCTTGGCGGCTAGCTGGTGTTTGCGCAGCTGGGTGGGCACTTATCGGATGTGGTCGACGTGCTACTCGCGGGTCCTGAAGTAGATCATGATATCATCGAGGTAGACGACGACAAACTTGCGGAGGAACAATCGGAGGACATGGTTCATGATCATGAGGCGTTGAAACGTGGCAGGTGCATTGCACAGGCCGAAGGGCATGGCGGTAAACTCGAAAAGGCCTTGAGGCACGGTGATGGCAGTCTTGAGTTGGTCTTCAGGCTTGACGCGGACCTGCGTGTAACCTGACATGAGGTCCAACTTGCTGAGAATCTTAGCACAGGCCATCTGGTCGAGCAGGTCGTCAATGACGGGCAACGGGTGGCGGTCGATAACGGTAATCTTGTTGAGGGCACGATATTCAATGCACATACGGCGGGACCCATCGGCCTTAGACACGAAGAGAATGGGCGACCCGAATTTGGAGGTTGACGGGACGAGTACGCCAGCCGCGGTGTATGCGGAGAGCTATTTGTGGAGCTCGTCGGCATCACAAGAGGATAGCCGGCGATACGGCGGCGCCACAGGGCGGGCATCAGTGGTCAGATGGATGGAGTGAGTGCTCAATGGGGTTGTTGGATGGCCCAGTTGCTCTCGGCGCTCTTGGGCAATCTTGACTCGTACGCGATGGGGCGAAGTATCTTTGTGGCCGGATCCTGTTGCTCAAGGACCGCACCGATGGCGAGCTTGAAGGAGTCGGTGGACAAGAAAAACGGAGCCGCCAAAATTGGCATCATCAGCACGGGGACTTCCATGAGGGCCATCTTGAGCAACTTAAAGGCGGCCACGCACTCGCTAGACCAGTGGAATGTAACACCCTGGTGCGTCAGGAGATTGAAGGGTCGCGCGATGCTGGCGCAGTCTTTAATTGATCGGCTTAGGCAGTCGGCCGCGCCGAGGAAGGCTTGAACGCCTTTGACGTTCGTCGGGGGTGCCCAGTCGCAGATCGCGTGGGTCTTTTCCGGGTCTTTTGCGATCCAATTGGCGCTGATCAGGTAGCCTGGGTAACTAACGTCTGGGAGGGAAAACGCGCACTTGCTTTCATTGACGTACAGGTGGAGCTTCTCAAGGCACTCGAAGACGAGATGGAGGTGGCGCTGGTGTTCCTCCTTGTCGCGGGAGTAGATGATAATGTCGTCAAGGTAAACACACACAAACTGGTTGAGGAATCTGCGCAGAACGAATTTCATGATACGCTGAAAAGCCGAGGGAGCGTTGCACAGGCCGAATAATAGCACAATCCACTCGAAGAGGCCCGATGGGGTGACGAAGGTGGAATTCCAGCGGTGGTCGGCATGAATGCCCACTTGGTGATAACCTGACTGTAAGTCTAGCGTGCTTCCGCGACCATGGACATAAAGAGCTGGACGCAAGCGTCGGTCTTGCGTGCGTTCGGATCGCCAAGGGTGGTGTCTGTCGCGCGCTCTATGGGAAGCCAGCTCCAGCCCGCCGACTCAAGACCGAGGAAATTAGTAAGGCAAAAGGTCGGCCAAGAATGACCTCCTACTCGGCGAGCTCCTCGACGAGGAGGAAGGAAATCGCGGCCTGGCCGAAGGTGCCTCGAACGGGTAGGTAGGCAGACCGCGGAGGTACATGAATTGAGGTCGAGTGCCGAGCCAATATTGATGGCATTGATGGTGGAAGGCTGTAAGCCTAGGCTTTTTGCCACCGCGGGAGACATCAGGTTGATGGGCGAGCCGCCGTGTGCGTCCGCGGGCGTATCATGATGCGCGTCGTCCAAGGTGTACTCGTGCGCGTGGTGCGTGAGCTCGTCGTAGTAATTGTCGTCGACACGGGGACTGGGAGGTGCGCTGAGGTGATCCTGCTCCTCTTGGTGGAAGTCGGAGGCCTGTTCCGCTAGGGCGGCCTTCTTGCGCGCCTCGTCGGCTTGCGTTCAGCTCTCCCTCGAGAGACCAAATGTAACAGTTCGCAGGAATTTTCAAGGGATGTAGTAATTGAAAGCTGGTGTGATGCTGATTTTATTCGCTTCCGTTGCGTACAACTATTTTGACTCTGTAGACGCCTTCTATAACCTATTCAGTATCTGGTCACTCCATTGAGCAATTTATGGCCCCAATTATGCGTTTTCTCTCATATCATGTCACATGTACGGTCTTGTAGCGTGCAGCTCTCTCCTCTTTGTGCGGCTTTGGTGCCGAGCTAGACAGTGCAATTTCTGAGGCGCGTCATGCGCTTTGTCATTACATGCAATGCGCATGTATGCGCGTGCCAAGCGTTCATGCACCCCAGATACCTTTTGCAGCCCTCACAATTCTTGCCCTATAAAGGCAGGGGCCCCACCCCACACAAAGATCAGTTCACAAGTAGTCCTGCTGAGTATCTGTATAGCTCAAGATTTCAGACAGGTTGGCATTCATGAGTGTAGAATAATGAGAGGGGTGAACCCCGATTTGATTGTGAAACTTTAATTACAGCAAGGTTTAAAGGGGACTGTGGTCAGCATCAATATATTTTATGGGTGTTTGACCCCAGATAGTACGGCTACTATCACAGTTTTGCCAATTTAAGAAATATAGCGGAGTAGGCTGCTTCTTTGATCGCGTCCAGCTCAAGGGTAGACTTGTCGAACGACTGAGCCTCATTCACTGCTTGCTGTGACCCTAGAATCCACGATTTACACAAATTGAACCCCCTCCACAGGTGGTGTTTCCAGGTGGAGTCTGGCAGAGATGAAGCGCAAACGCTTTGCTAAAGCTAACTACAAACTCTTGGTACCAAACTCTCGCACAATACTATCATCGCTCTTTTTACGGCGGGTGCTGCCGGATCCTCTTGGCGAACTGGTCGGTCGCTCAATCAATTCCGCATCACCGCCAGGTCGAGTGACGTATCTGCGCCAAGGCAGCGCGGTAATCTATCAAGACCCTATCCAATTAGGTTTGGCGGCCCCAGTACTAGGCAAAACACAAGCATCCAAGACTCGGTGTGAAGAGCGCAGCTGCTTTTCCGTATACGGGCTTGGCAGCCAAAGGCCGCCATTGATGCTGGTCTACCCTGAGCGTGTAGCACGGCCCAGTGTTTCCTAGGTCCTAGGTTGCCGCAGTATACCCATGCCGTCTGGAGTGTTTAGCACAACTCCACCTGGCATCTCTCCCAGACCGCCATCTGCCTGAGCTAACCGTTGACCTCTCAAGCCACAACGCATACTCCGCCCAGCCCCGTCTGTCCTCCACCCAGCCCCATTTAACCTTCACCCAGCCGCATTAATCCCTCAATCCGCAGCACATCCTCCGCCCAGCCTCGTTTGTCCTTCACCCAGCCCCATGATCCCCCAATCCGCAGCACATCCTCCGCCCAGCCCC
>JAKTZS010000088.1:0-15621 GCA_030562575.1 Wickerhamiella parazyma
CGCAGGCGGCCAGCCCAGATAGTGCCCTCGCATCGAGCAATATTGAGCCCATTGGAAGCGCTGGTATTCCCAGCGCTACAACTGCCCGCTACTACAGTGAGACTGCCACCGTTGCTACGCCGACTACTTACAGCACCAATCTGTTCAGAACCTCGTGCCCCGCTAGTACTCAGGGTTTCTAATAGGGTGTTTAAACTAGATAAAACTACTTTCATTATCAAGTCGGTGAACTCCAGCACGCAGGGGGGGGGGGGGGGGGCTCGCAGGGTGACATCGTCCGTCAGAGCGCTTGCGCTAGACAGAGGGCACATTAACTCGAGTTTGCATGCTCTGGGTCTAAAATAATCACTGAGATAAGGCAACAGATGTTGATCAGACCGTGGAGTAGGATCAGATAAGGGCAGTTCGCCAGTAGATGTTGAACACTGCGTACACCCTCAGAGCTGTGAACACCATGATAATATCTCAATTTTCGCTGGATTAAGGTTTTTGTGCACAGCCTTTCGAAGCGCCATCGAGAGCTAGCCTTACCCGGGCACCTGCATTGCCGATCCCCTGTGAGCAGTCCGTGCACTTTGAGCACTCGAATCCTTAGTCGCTTGCAGCAAACACGAAGTAAAACCTTTGGCGGTGGTGTAATCGCCTCTCCGCGCTTTCAAAAACTTGATCACACCACGCGGGCATTTTGACTGCAGCACAGCACTATGAGAGCTATGGAGTGTTCTACCCGAGCAAGGAACATCTGAGTGAGATATGTAAGCAATAAATACATTTCCAGTCATTGAGGACTCTGTGTGTGGTTGTGTGGCCGACCAACAAGCATCATCTGCAATGCCTGTGTATGTGGGATAGGGTATTTATGACGTCACGAGATCAATCTGATGTAATGTTAGGCTACATATAGCAGATCGCAGGTCCAATATTCGGCTGTTGTCTAACTCGGTTAGGTTCATTACGGGGACTCCTTGCTGAAATCTCTTTAGTCGACGCATCTACTAAGACTGATTTCTCGCTCTCACCTATTCTATTCGGCCAGTTAAAATTAGCCAAATGCTGATTCCAAGCAAGCAGTAGCATTATGCGGTGTGGGCCGCGCGTGCATGCTGCATATACATGCCGCAAATACAATCCAAGGATGCCGCATATACAATCCAAGGCACCATTCAAAAGCGTCGCTTTGAACAGAGATATTTATGCTCTTCTGTTTGATTTTGCTGAGCTCTGTTCTCTCGGCCGCAGTTGTACAAGACTCTGCCAATGAAGATCCTCTTGGCGAACTGGTCGGTCGCTCAATCAATTCCGTATCACTGGAGAATGATCTCACACTCGGACTCGCCACGTACCACACTCAGAAAAGGCTCGGGAGCAGTGGCCAGGCCATAAATGTTTGGCTCGACACTGGAAGCTACGCCATGCTGGTCAACCCGAAGCGGTTCAACTTCAACATCAGTAAATCTGAGACTGCCATCAATACTACCGATCATTTCAAAACCCGCTTCGGCTTTGATTCCTCCACGTGCGTACAGGGCTCTCAATTTATCGATAATCTTGTCACTGATTCAGGCCTCAGTGCTTCGTCTATTCGGTTCAGCTTGGAAGAGGGATACGGCCCATACAATCTCGCCGGGCTGCCCCCTACATTGATCGAAGGTTCGGTGATCAATAGCTTTCACCACAACAAGCAGATTGAGAGTCGTTCCTTTTCGTTGTGGCTAGCGGGGGGTACGCAATATGGCGGCAAAATTATCTATGGTGGAGTAGATCGCTCCAAGTATACTGGAAACCTTGGTTTAGTGCCAATGCGAGTCGACATGAACGGAAATCCAAGCGGAAGTAGCTGCGTGCGCAAATTGTATGCCTATAACCAGTGTGGCGACAAAGCCGTGACATATGAGGGCGTTATATCCTTGGGGTTTGACAGTGGTAATCCTATTGGCTCCATCCCGACAGTTTCGAGCGATGCTCTGAAATTCGCGTTCAACGCTAGTCTTGCTTCAGGGCACCCCGCCGCATTGCAGGCAGGATTCAAGCCCACCGATCAAGTCGTGCAGTATCTGGGAGGCGGCGGATACATTTTTGATCTGCATGGTGTCGAGCTCAAGGTTGACCTTGCTTGGTTTCTCAGGGACGCCAAAAATAAATTTGTGGAGTCGCTCGAAGTCGGTCAGTTCTACAGCCTTGGCTATATTAAATCGGGTACGACTTTTGAGCTGGGTCCCCCGACGTTTTTCTTGAGAGTATCTATTATGTTGCCGACTGGGATCGCAAGCAGTTTGCATTTGCACAAGCGGCAGGCCCGGATAGTTCCCTCGCATCGAGCGATATTGAGCCCATTGGAAGCACTGGTATCCCCAGCGCTACTACGGCCTCCTATTACAGTGATGCCATCACTGTTGCTACACCTACTACCTACAGCACCAATCTGTTTAGGACATCGTGCCCCGCTAGTACCTAGGGTCTATAGAGTGACTCTGTTGAAAGAATGTAGCGCTCTTCGAGCAGAAGCCCAATAGCTCGCAAGATTAACTTTACCGCACATGGAGAGCTTATTTGTTAGAGTGTTGGAGCGGGTAAGCTTGAGAGCGAACGCTTATACCTGAAGCATGCATGCCCTGGAGTCACGCTGATGCTGGGATGAAGCACTTGGGAACGGTTCAGTCTCGTATATTTATATCGGATAGTGCCATAAGAGCAGTCAGATGTCTATTCTTACAGCTGCAAAGAGTATTAAAATTTAGGCTGGAAACTAAATGGTGCCTTGAGGCATCGTCTGGGCTTACCTTGAATTTAGTTGAGACTCAAATGGCATAGCATAGCTTAATTTATGCAATAAGAATTTAGCTTGGCAGCGGCGTCCCGAAGCCTCGAAGCAATCACCAAAGCTAGCCTTACCCGGGAACCTGCTTTGCCAATCCCATGCAAGCAGCCCGCGCTTGTTGAGCATACAATGCAAATCTTTTGCATTCAACACATGAAAGCTTCTTTTATGGCCTCACAACTCACCGGTCTCCTGATGCGCTTGTAAATTTGGCACAGCTGATCCAGGTCCACTGCACATCGCTAGAAGGGCCTTGGAGGGCTCTGGACAAACGATGCATGTCTGTCTGGGCTATTGCGGCGATCAGTATACTTTCGTGACTCTGTACCTCTTGGCATGAGAGCATTGGCATGTCAAATGAGATTCGGCTATGTTACGCTGGTTCTACTAATTCAGGTGTTAGAAACTGTGTAATATTCCTAGGCACGGACATGCTAATGCCCCTGGTATACCAGATCTTGCATAGAATACATGCGATCGATCTTGCTGGGAACTATCTAGTGCAAGTTGAATAGATGTTGCCAGCTGAACAGTGAGCATCGAGAGACCTATAAAAGGCCACTGGCTAATATGTCATAGTTCACAGAAGTATCTACTCGGCCATGTCTGGAAATTCCAATTCCACTAGTGTCATACGATTTCCGCAATATTCAATTTTTTGGTGAGGAAGAGGGTTAAATACAGCGTGAAGTGCTGATCATCTAGCAAACAGTGGCATTATGCACTATGAGCCAATCGCGCATGCTGCATATGCAGAACGAGTCTTCATAAAATGAGACCATACTGCCTGAATATAGGCATGCTCTTTTACTTGACTCTACTGAGTTCTGTTCTCTCCGCAGCAGTTGTGCAGGACCTAGTCAAAGGTGACTCGACTAGCTTGGTCAATGAAGGTCCCCTTGCCGAACTCTCTCGTCGCTCAAGCAACCCGGCGACACTTGAAAACCCTGCCTCATACTCTAAGCGCCAATATTTTGCTCAGTATAAGCTGGGAAGTACTGGTCAAACCATCAACGTCTCCCTTGACACTGGAAGCTACACCTTGGTGTTCAACGCGAATCAATACAATCCCAGCAAATCGGAAACTTCTTTCAATACTACCAATCATTTCAAAAGCTGCTATGGCGATGGTAGCTGGTGCGCTGAGGGCTATCAATTCACTGACAACCTTGTCACTGAATCAGGCCTCAATGCGTCGTCTTTCCATTTTAGTTTGGATGAAAGTTCTAACACTATCAATTTTGTTGGACTAGCTCCTAGAACTGATTCACAAGGTGGCAATAGCTCATTGATCAACCAGCTCTACCAAAAGAAGCAGATTGAGAGTCGCTCCTTTTCCCTGTGGCTATCTGGAGGTGTTCAGGGCGGCAAAATTATCTATGGTGGAGTGGACCACACCAAGTATACCGGAAATCTTGGTCTGGTGCCAATGCAGGTCGACAAGAACGGAAATCCCAGTGCGAATACTTATGTACGCAGGGTGTGGGCCTACAACCAGTGTGGTGAGAGGGCTGTTGTATACGAGGGCGTAACTGGCCTTGGATTTGATAGTGGCAACTCTTTTGGCTACCTTCCGAAGACTTTGGTTCAAGCTTTGGCGATCGCTTTTAATGTTACTCTGGTCAAAGACCATCCTGAAGCAATGCGAGAAGGTTTCAATCGTGAGCTCAGTGTTGTGAAGTATATGGGAGGCGGCGGGTATATTCTCGATATTCACGGCGTGGAGCTAAAGATTGACATTCGCAAGTTCCTGACAGACGCCAGGGGTGACTATGTGGACTCACCCGAGATTGGTAAATTTTATCACCTTGGCCTACCGTCGTCTGAATCAGGCACGACGTTCGAACTGGGTATCCCCACATTCTTTGAAAGCGTCTACTACATCGCCGACTGGGACCGCAAGCAGTTTGCATTTGCGCAAGCATCAGGCCCTGATAGTGCCCTCGCATCGAGCGATATCGAGCCCATTGGAAGCGTTGGTATCCCCAGCGCTACTACAGCCCCTTATTACAGTGAGACAGTCACTGTTGCTACACCTTCTACCTACAGCACCAACATCTTTAGGACATCGTGCCCCGCTAGCACCAAGGGTTTATAGAGGGACTCTGTTTACAAATGTAGCGCTCGAGTAGAAACCGAATAGCTCGCAAGATTAATTTTACCGCACATGGCGAACTTATTTGTTAGAGTGTTCGAGTGGGTGAGATTGAGAGCGAGCGCTAATACCTAAAGTCACTTGATCTGGGATTGTACTAATGCTGGGATAAGGCACTTGGGATTGATCAGTCTCGCATATTTCTATCGGTTAGTGCAATTGGTGTAGTTACAGTGCGTGGACTGACAGCTGCAAAGAGTGCCTAAATTCACGCTGGAAATTTGATTGTACCTTGAGGCATCTGTCGAGCATATACCACTTCAAAATCACTTGACACTCGAACGGCCCCGCATCTTTTGACCTACGCAATAACAATGTAGTCTGGCTGGGGTTGGCCGAAGCGACCGTTAAAGCCAGCCTTACCCGGGGTCCTGCATTCGGCACAGTTGCCACGTCGTCTCTAAGACCGAAAACTAATCAAATAAATAGAAATACCAATGATAAACCCCTTAAAATTGTCCCTCCCTCGAGAGGCCCGCTACGCTGCGGCCTTTGCCAATCCCATGCAAGCAGCCCGCACTTATTGAGGACGCAATGTTAATCCCTCGGAGTCGACGTAGAAAAGCTCTTTTGACCGCAGCACACTTTACCAGTCTCTGGTGCATTTTTAAAATTGGTAAAACTGTTCCATGTTCATTGTACATTGTTACAAGGGCATCGGAGGGCCCTGGCCGAGCGATGAAAGCCTGTCTGGGCTATGGCGGCGATCAATTTGCTTGTCTATTTCGAGAACGATTTATTATTTAAACTAAAAATAGGCCAATTATGAACACCTCCGTACATAATATGATTGATATACTCATTTAGGGGTGCGCAGCGATTCGCTAGTCTGTATTTGCTAAAGCTCAAGAAAATTCATTGCATGTACCGTGCGGCCATTATCTACTTGACATAAGCTTCGAGGCTGATTATCTCGCTCGAGCGATTCGTGGGGAGCTACACAAGCCGCCCGCTACAGAGTTGAATATAGTCTTTATGGGGCTGAATTTAGCTCGCGGCGTTGATCAGCGCCGCGACCCCGACGTTTATGCTGCATATGCTTATCACACGCCGTGACCCCGACGTGTATGCTGCATATGCATATCACACGCCGTGACCCCGACGTGTATGCTGCATATGCATATCACGGCTCCATAAAAGAATACCGCATGGCCTCCAAATGGATATGCTTCCCTATTTGACTCTATTGGGTTTTGTTCTCTCGGCAGCAGTTGTGCAGGACCTAGTCAAAGGCGGTCACACCAGCTTGGACAACAATGGTCCCCTTGACGAACTCTCTCATCGCTCAATCAACCCTGCAGCTCTGGAAAACTCCAACACATACTCAAATCAACAGTACTTTGCTCAGTATAAGCTGGGAAGCACTGATCAAATTATCAACGTCACCCTCGACACTGGAAGCTACACCTTGGTGTTCGATGCGACCCAATACGATCCAAGCAAATCCGAGACTTCCTTCAATACTACGAGATATTTCAAAAGCTGCTTTGGTGATGGCACTCCCTGGTGCGCTGAGGGTTACCAATTCACTGATAATCTCGTCACTGATACAGGCCTCAATGCGTCGTCTTTTCGTTTCAGTTTGGATGCAAGTTGCGCCGGTGTCAATGCCATTGGATTAGCTCCTAGGTCTGAGGCACAAGGTGGTTCATTGATCAACCAGCTCTACCAAAAGAAGCAGATTGAGAGTCGCTCCTTTTCCCTGTGGCTATCTGGAGGTGTTCAGGGCGGCAAAATTATCTATGGTGGAGTGGACCACACCAAGTATACCGGGAATCTGGGTCTGGTGCCAATGCAGATCGACGATGACGGGGATCCCAGTTCGAAAACTTATGTGCGCAAGGTGTGGGCCTACAACCAGTGTGGTGAGAAGGCTGTTGTATACGAGGGCGTGACCGGCCTTGGGTTTGATACTGGCAGTGCTGATGGTGAACTTCCAAAAACTCTGGTTCAAGCTTTGGCGATCGCTTTCAACGCTACTCTGGCCAAAGACCAACCTGAGGCAATGCGACAAGGGTTCAATCGTACCCTCAGTGTTGTCAAGTATATGGGAGGCGGCGGATACATTCTTGATATTCACGGCGTGGAGCTAAAGATTGACATTCGCAAGTTCCTGACAGACGCCAGGGGTGACTATGTGGACTCACCCGAGGTTGGTAAATTTTATCAACTTGGCCTGCTGTCGTCTGATTCAGGTACGACATTCGAGCTGGGTATCCCCACATTCTTTGAAAGTGTCTACTACATCGCCGACTGGGATCGCAAACAGTTTGCATTTGCGCAGGCGGCCAGCCCAGATAGTGCCCTCGCATCGAGCAATATTGAGCCCATTGGTAGCGCTGGTATCCCCAGCGCTACAACTGCCCGCTACTACAGTGAGACTGCCACTGTTGCTACGCCGACTACCTACAGCACCAATCTTTTTAGGACATCTTGCCCCGCTAGTACCCAGGGTCTTTAAATAACCAGTAGTGTATTAAGATTTCAAATTATAGGGTTGCTTGGCTTTGAGCGAGACTACTCGTGCCTCCCTGGCCAGCAGAGGTCACCAGGGAGCCAACCCAGTAGTGTGATTTTCTCCTATACAGATACACCAGTGCTAGAGCCTTTATATCGGTACGATGCCATGTCGCGCCATCCCTGCTTTCTAGACCTCCCACCCACCCGTTGGGTTTTGCGGAATTACCAAGATTAAAATGGGGTTTTATTTGGCCAAGTGCTCCCGCACACACTGCGCATTCATGACATTGCCCGGAGACACAACATCACACTCGTTTGCGACGCTGGGTCTGCGAGCACTAAAGGTTGATCGCTTAGATATCGTGCCAGTTGAGGAGTACATTGGAATCCTCGAGGGCCCTGAGGCAGAGCTGGAGCGCCTTTTGCGCTCACTTGAGCTGTACCTTATATCTGACCCCGATGATGGCCACTCTTAGATATGTGCTGGGTCCTAAGTATTTCTTGGACCTAAGCGCGCTTGACGTCAGACCTATTTAATTTATTCCTAGAATCCCAGACCTCGCCACTATCCCCCTCAGACCGGCGGGCGCCTGCTGACTTGACACATATGGCCGGGTTCAGCTTCGACAATCACCGCCGCAATGCGTACCTGAACGCGCAGGGCGTGGCGTCTCCCAAGCTCACATCGACCGGAACGACCATTGTAGGCTGCAAATTCAACGGTGGCGTCATCATTGCCGCCGACACGAGAGCCACTGCTGGGTCGATCGTTGCCGACAAAAACTGCGCGAAGCTGCACCGCCTCGCGCCTAAAATTTGGTGCGCCGGTGCGGGAACCGCCGCCGATAACGACAAGGTCACTGAACTGGAGTCGTCCAACCTTGAACTGCACTCGCTTTGGACTGGCAGGGAGCCCCGCGTTGTAACCGCGCTCACACACCTGAAGCAGCATCTCTACAAATATCAGGGCCACGTTGGTGCCCACCTTATCGTTGCTGGCACCGATCCAACCGGCGCCCACCTGTTTAGCGTGCATGCCCACGGCTCGACAGATGTGGGGCCCTACATGGCCCTTGGCTCGGGCTCCATGGCTGCTCTCAGTGTTCTCGAGACCCAGTGGAAGCAGAATCTCACAAAGGAAGAGTGCCAAAAGCTCTGTGCGGACGCAATTGAGGCCGGTATCTTCAACGATCTAGGCTCCGGCTCAAACGTCGATATGTGCGTTCTCGAGACTGGCGAGCCGGCTAGACTGCAGCGCAGCTACCGCAAGCCCAATCCTCGCGTGGAGAAGGCTCACTCATACAAGTTTGCCCCCGGCACCACGGCTTACTTCCAGTCAGAGGCGCCGATGGAAATCGATAGCTAATTCATTCTTAGTATAAAACTACGGTTGGTGTTTGGCTCGTCTCGGCTGCTTGGAGACGACAGCGCACTGTGGTCACCCCAGGCACAATCACGGTCGAGTAGATTGCCTTGATTGTGGCAGAGCTCGTGGTGGGCTCGATGGTGTTGCTAGCGCCAGACGCTGTGCTTGAGGTCACGAGAGCGGATGAGTCGAAAGTAGAGGTAGCGCTAGAGGTAGCGCTTGTGGTGGAGGCATTGCTGGGGGCGAGGATAACGGAAACAGGGCCCACGCTGGGGGTCAGGGTATCGGAGGTGGTGAGCCCTGAGCTGCTATTAGAGCTGCTAACAGTGCTTCCAACAGAGCTTGAGCTGGCAGAAGAATCAAAAGAGCTGGTACTTTGAGTACTAGTACTGCCGCTGCTGGCTGTACTGGCATCGGTGCTGAGCACGCTAGTGCTAATTGCGCTAAAAATGGCACTAGTGGTAAGCACACTAGTACTATCAGCACTCAAACTGGTACTCAAACTGTTGGTACTCGAACTGGTCGAGATAATGCTCGAGCTCGTACCTCTCGTTGTGCACGTAGGCGTGGTAAACGGAAATTCCTGAATTGTGGCAAAGAGCGTGCGAATCTTGGAGAACGAAAGGCTCATTTTATTTATACTCGCGCTCAGTGTGATCAACGGATTGCAATTATAGGTGCCCACAGAGGCATAGTCGTCGAGAAAATCACGAGTGGGCCAATAAAGATAAAAGATATCCAGATATCTCTGGTAAGTAAAATCGGCTTGATTGTACAAGTTCAGAATTGCTGCAATACGCTGGTGAATCTGGTTCAGCTGTACGCTAGTTGCAAGTGTGATCTCAGACCCATCGGGAGTGGCTAGCACCGACGTCTCCGCACTCGAGATCAAGTTAGTTAGCGAGTCAAACTGATTCTGAGCAAAATCCACAGTGAATGTTGCCATGTTTCGTCTCCCTGAGGATAGCATAGAAGAGTAAACGCCGGCCTGTGCGTACACGGCAGAAAGAGCGCCGGCAAGATCCGCAGATGCAAGCGGCAAGAGCGCAAGAAGGTTTAGATTCATGACGTGCCAAGGCCGTCGAGGGCCACACCTGTGCCTTTTGTAGCCCTGCATGTTGTTCATGCGCCAAGGCCATCCATTCCTTGGGTGACTGGTTAATTAAACGGCTCGGTATTGTAGCTAGCTGATTGGTATATCAATTCCTTGATTGCATCTACTCATTTAATGTTCATAGCGTGGTAGGCATGGCCACTGCGGATCCGCTCAGACGGTGAAGTTTATTCTCTGCATCCTGCTGCATATGCATGCACCTGCATCCCCGAAATTGTTCTTCTGACAGAGCCCAACGTCTTGGGGCAAGAGAGCCCGTTTAACGAGCTCGTTAAGCAACGGAGCTTATACGGCAAGGTATTGTGGGAGGCGGTTGTGACGTATGATGCATGTCAAAATGCCAAGAAGAGGTCCTCAGAGCATGGGCCCCACCAGATGCTGAATTTCTGATCTGCGCCAATCCCAGTTCCAAGCTTGCAATGTTCAACTAGCGTCCGCCTTTGGACAATTCTGCGCTTCGCGACAACTCGCTGACATGACATTTGCCAAAGCCCTGGTGGAGGCAGTCAAAGTATGCCCATTCACGGCCAGGAGTCGCAGCAAAATAGGCGATTTGCGCAAAATCGGGCCGCTCCCGATCGACTACTACCTAGGGGACCTCACTGAGCAGTATCCTCCGGCAGATTTCAAGAGTTTGACCCAGCTTGTGGGCAGCATTGAGGAGTCGTCCAAAATAACCGCCCAGGAGCAAGCTCTGCTCTTGTTTTACATATTCCAAGCGTTTGAGAGCGTCGCGGCTGGCAAGGGCCTCGCCGAATACTATGCACAGCAGCTGCAGATACCTGCTTCATGGCAGAACTATGCAAAGTGCCTGTGGTGTGTGGAGCAGCAGCAAAACGATGAGGCGTTGCGGCTCTTGGGAGTGTTTCTTGCACCCAATCCTGTTTTGGAGAGCTTGATTGCTCATTTCAGCACCTCGCCCGCGGTGCTCTGCATGTTTTTCGAAACACACCGCACGTCCCTCAAGCAGAACCTTGCTGTGCATGTTTCTGCGCTCTGCCACGAGTCTCTGTACTTTTCCGTGCTTGAAATTTTGCGCGATTCCCAAATTTCCAGCCAAGAATCCCAGGAAATCCTGGAACTGGTTGGAGAGCACGCAGCGGGCCTGACCAGCGGGCCGGCAATGCAGGCGTTTGTCTCTGTGCCGTGGCTCGATCATGAATGGCAGGTGATTCAGTCTTTCCTTGAAGAGGTCCCCGACCAAAGTCCCGCTCACAAAATCAACCTCGTGCGGGCTCTACATCTCGGCGATCTGGCTACAATTCAAAGGTACAAGCAGATACCAGAGTTTGCGCTCTTGACTCGGTCGTATGACGACTATTAAATACGTATAAGCGTGCCCTCGTAGTACACCGAACCCATGAGGAGACATGAGACCAGACTTAGAGTCAATGTGCGGCATAACTTTTGCATTGTGGGGGAGTCTTTGGTGAACCAGTTGTAGAGATTGAGCTCGGTTTCCATAGTCCTGAGCACGGGCCTGGGCGTGGGCCGTGGTCTTAAGTGCGCGGCAGCCCAGCCATTGGGATGCTGGGCCACCAGCCGCTGAGAGGTGCAAAAAAAAAGATGAAATAAAATAGAATAAATATTAAGCTGAAACTGGATTGTGGTGGGAAATTGGACTTGCGCTGCGTTGCCCGCAGACGCTGCGAGAATCGCCGCTAAACTCCGGGGCGGGTAACCACGTCTCTGATTTGGCGCTGCTGTCGAACGAGCTGTAATCCGTTAGGGTGAACGAAGTGCTCTGAGGCGAGCCAACATTGCGCGTGGTCTCAAAGGGCTTGCACACGGGCTGAGCAACGCCCCCCTCGGCCAGCTCGGGGCGGAGCTTCCCCATGATGCCATTGCGGTCGAAAACGCTGCGCGACCGCACGTACGGGTCGAGCGTCCAGTAGTTGTCGCGCAGTCTAGTGAGCAGTTCACGCCGCTGTGACTCGAGCGTCGACAGGCTTTGAGGCCCACTCGCCGAGATCCACTCCCGAGTCGACGACTCGAGCGCCTCCAAGATACTAAGGCGCTCAGACTGGAGCTTTTGCCTGGTGTGCACGTCTCGCATCGGCGCGTCGTCCTCAGGGTTGGGCGGGATCCAGGTGTAGCTGTGGGTGCTGGTGCCGCCCATACTCACCGGCAGCTCGGAGCTGTTTATCACTGTGAGCAGCTCCTCGGTCGTTTCGATAAACTTGATGCGCTTGACAAGGTCTGCGTCGAAAAGTGGGTGGATCCACTTGTACAGAACGCGAAACACCTTGGGGGCACGATAAACATACAGCTGTCGCATAAACATCGGGTAAAGTTTGCACATCTTGTCCACAATGAACTTGGTCACTCTGGAATCCATATTAGCTCTTTTGAATCCTTGCATGTCAAACAAGATGATGGCCCCGTCAACGTGATCCTGGCAGGCGAGGTAGGTCTGCTCCATAATGTAGAGAGAATACTTCTCCAGATCCTCCGGGCTCTGTGCCTTGGTGTAATTTCTTCTTGCCGTCAAGACATTTACGGGCCGCCCTTGCTTGTCTGTGCCCACGATAGTACGCTTGCCGCACTCGTGCTGCTTCATCATACCGCGGTTGTCAAGGTAGTGCACTTCGCCCTGCCTGAGCAGCTCTTCGGGGTCATAGCTCTTCAAGTGAGTTGCAATAGTCTCGCCAATCGCTGAAACAACCCGCTTCGAGTCGCCCAGTTGCCGAATGTAGCGGAGAATCATCTTGTCGCTGCTATCCCTGCACAGCCACCTAAATTTGTGCTGCAGCTCACGAAGCCCAAGCCCGCGAAATTGCTTGGTGAGATAGGGAACCAGCTTCTCGGGCGCCACGAAGCGCTTGCTTGCAGGGCACGACACGACTTGCATTTTGTGATAGCTGTGGGGTGGCATCCACTCTGCGTCAAATTCAGCACTACTGCTGTCGTCGTCCACGTCCTGAATTTTAGCGACGCGCACTTTGGCGCACTCGTCGTAGGACATGAGACCAAGCGCGGTGTACACTGCTGCATAGACAAGCTTCATCTGCGCAATTTCGACATCGCTCGCCGAGCGAACCCACTCTGCGCCCATGTCAGCTCAAGTGCGAGCGGGCCATCAACGCCGCATTATATATGCAAAAGCTCGACGGCGTCATGCACCTCGGGAGACATCCGAGATGTGTCAGTGCATGTAGGTGGGCGCGACGAAACACCCTGTCTCGAGTGTGAATATTTTGAAACTGCTCAGCCCCAAAGACCTGCCCGGCTTGTCTCTTTTTTTCTTCCCGCAGGCTCCCTGCACTTGCATGGGGGGGAGTGCGCGCAGCCAACCCATGCGCCCCATGCATAAATACGTCACACCAAGCTTGCGCGTTACCCAGAACTCTCTCTTTTCCTCGCAAGCTGCAGCATGGTGTACCAAGTTGGCACCTTGCCTCAATCCCCCTGGCAATCACATGCACGCTTTCGCGACGGGGCGTGGCTGGGCCCTGGCTATAAAAAAGGCCGCATAAAAGTAGAGAAAGAAATTAGCAGTTCTGTAGTTTTTTTACTACAGTAGCTCTATAGTTTCAAATTTTCGATACTCTGTACGCGTTATAATCCATTATTTAGTCTAAAGCGAGCCCTGCTATCAAACTCCACAATGCACCTGATGCATAAATGTCTTAGTCAACCATCCCACCTGCATGCACTCTAACAAGGACAGTGCTTAATTTTGCCGTGCCAGCAAGGCGGGGCCGGCTTTGAGTTTACAAAGCGTGTAAACCTCTCTCACGAAACTTTGCAGCGCCAAGAAGTGATTCCCCTCCTACTGCCGACGCGCGACTCGCAAGACGCGTGAGGGCAAGCCGAAAGCAGTTACGGTTACGCCAGATTCGGTAATGCACGTGTGCACAGAAGGTACCTCCTATCGACGCACGCGAGATCTAGTTTCCCCAGGTTTAGAGCGGGGGCGACGAAAAGTGCCAATTTGATATTATGTACTTGTGGCTTATAGCAGCAGCGCTCGTTGTTTTTCTCAGCCTTCCACAGACAGTGCACCTAAGCGGCATGGATAGCTCGAGTCTAGTGCCTACTAGCGTGCCACTTCCTCTGGAGGAAAGCGGCTTCAGAAATTTCTACCTCCAGAATCCCAGTCTAGTGGACCCCCCATGTATCGCTGCTAGCCGGATTCTGCCCCCGGTCTTGGTGCAGCACTTGATGAAAAACAAAAAGGATGCTGCAATTGGCGTCAAGTATACTGCTGGAGATGCCATCACGAATGTAGAAGGTGCCCTGCACTCCCTACTGACGCCTGTGGTCAAAGCGCTCGTGCAGGGTGACTACCGCTTTGATGGATCACACAGTGTTCCACCCTTCAAGTCTTTGGAAACTCAATTAGCTCGTCCGGTTCTATTGAGCTGTCTAGTCCAGCCGGATTTTGAATTCAGAAATGTGATGTTTGAGCTCGTTAAACTGGACCAGTTTGAGCAAGTTGGCACCCGTCTGCCAGATAATTTCAGCCTGCCATCGGTAGATCAAAAGAGAGACCCTTCTGCACGCGCTGCCTATGATCATCAGCTCAAGCTGCACCTCATTCACGAGACAGTGGGCACTCTGCCGGCCAGGTCCACGCGCGAGGAGATCTCGCTTGAATTGCTACTCAAGATCATGACGCTGCAACTCACTGGTGAATTTCAGGTCCTGACAAAACTGGCGCCCCACGGGTTTATATACACATGGGATCCACCCTCCATTTTCGCGCAGTGCCTAAACGCTACCACTATTAACAAACTGTGGGGAAGGGCCCTTGTAGATGCAATCAAGGGATCGAGTTGTAGGCTTGTGGCATTCAATGACTATGCGGATTCTACGGTTATACCCTCACTTGCCGATAAGCTTGACGTTGCCATTGTTTCCAAGTCTAGCCTCTTTGAGGATGGTATTTTCGAAGCTGGCGACTACCGGGGCTTTGCCTTGGTTATACACAACAATAGTGATGGATTTGGTCAAAACATTGAAACAGAGGCGGCTTTTGGGAGCCTGGATGGTGCAATTGGTTCAGGTTCTAATGGGGCGGCAAGCCTGTTGCGCTCGCGGCCTGACTTGGTATCTGACGTGCTTTGGTATTGAAAAATGGTATTTCATTCGTGGTGTAGAGTATGATGTAGCTGTATTGTGCAAGGACAAGGAACTGTTTTGAGATTCATACGACGTTGAGATGTAGGCTGTAATTAGAACTCACATGTAAAAGAAGAGGCCTGAATGTAAGTCTAACTGACGGCCCAAATCCTGCATTTGAGAGCCGTTGATGTATTCCAAGCGGATAAAACTCGTTTTAAAGCTTGCCCTGCCATGGGGTGAAACTAGTCGGTGTGTTTTCAACAGCATTTTTTGGGAGAGTAGAAGGCTAAATCATTGCTTATCCACGCTGTGACCGAGCACAGATAGACAAACCGCTGTTTAACGTCAAATTCACAGCCGTTTTGATGTGCTGAATCTTACCCGGTATAAAGTGCGTCTATAAGAGCGAAAGAGTAACAAGTGCGTAAAAATAGAGTAGAAAAACGTGTCAAAACGTAGGGATATGGCTTCAACAGCCTTGCCTAGTCTAGGATGGTAACTAGTCACGTGACGTATTAAAAAATTCAAAAAAGTACAAAGCATTGATTTATAAGATTTAAATAATTTACATTTGAGTGTTTAATAATTTTTTTTTTTTCTTAGTTTTTCAACTATGTAGCTATAGGCAGTATTTCACGCAA
>JAKTZS010000089.1:0-15317 GCA_030562575.1 Wickerhamiella parazyma
CTGCGTCGTCCGCTTGAGCGACGCTGGGGTTGGTGCACCCTCCTAGCACCTTAGAGGTTCACAGACTCCGCTGGAACTCCTTGACGCTCGGCCGTCCCCGCAAAGCCTCCGCACGCGGGCTGCTCCAGTGGTTCTGTCTTCCACACAGTAGCTTCTGTGATTGATATATCACCATCCGAGTGGAGCTCGCTCCCCCCTTCAAGATCACCCGAGTCCTGTGCTTCACCTCCAAGGCCCAAACTCCTAAATCTGCGCTTTAATGACCCCCACTGTGCACTTGGACCTGCGTCTTCCGCCTTGAATTATGCATCTTGACCCTTAGATCATGCGTGATTACCTTCCGACTATGCATGTTGACCCTCAGATCATGCATGATGGCCTTCCGATTATGCGTGGTGACCCTCAAATATTCACCCCGCAATGCGGTATGCACTTTAGATCGCATGACATTTCTCCATAAACACGCCAATACCTGGCAATTTCTGCTGATTCTGTTAAAGCAACTGAATGCCGCTAGCAGGTCTTTTGTTTAGAGCTCTCAACGGGGGGGGGGGGCTTTATCGAGTGCTCGATTGGAGCTTATCGTAGCTTTACTGGGACTTGATCGGTAGTGAGGGCTGGGACCGTGAAACACGCTCACGCTTTCTGAACTCTGTGCGTGTATCTCAAATGAAGCGTGGACTAGGGAATGGATCCCGCTGTTTGGTAATTGTTTTGGCTCACATACGCGGTCTTGCGTCTGGTTGGTGACGGGGACGCCACTCCCCGTTAAAGTCTTGGCTCGAGCTGCGCGCAGCGGTCTCGAACTGCGTATATCTACTTTTGTGATCTCCAAATTGCGACCCTGACCGAGAATTCAAGCAATTATCAACTTTATTACTAGACCACAGTCAGTTTGCTATTGATCCGATCATAAAACTCTAAAACAGCCTTGTCACAAACCGCCTTTTTACGGTCAAACCCTTCGATAAACAGACCCTCTAACGTCACCGCCCGCGACAGCGCCACATACAACAGCCCATGGCTCTTCCAAAAGCTGGTCACATCAATTTGCACAAATGGCAGGCTTTGCCCCTGCGCTTTGTGTACGGTGAGCGCATACCCAAGATTCAGAGGCAATTGCATTCGTGTGAATGCCACTTGCCGGAAATACGTCTGGTCAAATTGCTTGCCGCAGATCACCCAATCCACCACCCCTTGCCGGGTTCCAAAGCGCACCACTGGTACTAAATTGTCCTTGTTGTCAAATCTGTCCAGGTATTCTTGCAGCGCATCCTCTTCTAGGTCGCCAAGGGAAGTAATAAACTCGGAGAGAGCAACACTCCCTTCCCGCGGAGGAGCCGGTATGAAGCCAATCACCATGCCTTTGCTACCAGTTGCGATCCCATCTGAAAGCTTCAAGTTCACCCTGCAAATCACCTCGCACCCAACCTTTAGCTCAAGCTCCTCAGGAACAGGCCAGCGTTCCTTTCTCGCTTTGACCACTTTGCCGTTGACAGACACGGCGTACTGCTTGTCTTGTGCGCGGAATACGTACCCTTCGGTCTCGAGCTGGCCTACAATGACCCGATTCGCGTCTTCGGTCATGTCGCATCGTGCGTAAAGTAGCGTTGGCTGGTCCTCGTCGGCCAGCTGCGCCACATCCGCCGACTGCCTTGCCATGAATAGCGCATTTGTCTCATCGCTGATATTGCCAGTCTTGAGATCGTCCAGCGCATTCAATAGCCTATGGTCCTTTTGTCGGTGCACTTGGCTCAGGACAGTGCATTCAAAGTACTCAAAGCACTTTGCCTGAAACACAAATTCGGGGGTTTTGGACACAGGAGGAAGCTGGAAAAAGTCCCCGACAAGCACAACACGCATCCCTCCAAACGGCGCGTCGACCTTTTTGACTACTCGTCCAAGCGCATCCAGCACATCAAGGAATTGAGGCCGCAGCATAGACACCTCGTCAATCACCAGCAGATCTGTAGTCTGCCAGTTGCGCAAAGCCCGGCTATTGTTATCTCGGATCCTTCTAGCCTCTTTTTCTGCATCTCGCACTGCTGCAAACGCTCCCGACCACGAGTGTACCGTGTTGCCGCCAACACCCAGGGAGCTCAACCCTGTCGTTGAGGTCATTGCGCAAGTTAATTCCTTTTTTACACACAAGTCGCGTATGCTGTGGCAAATAACGCTCTTTCCTGTCCCAGCAGAACCTAAAATGCACCACAGTTTATGGGCTCCAAATACCTTTGCCAGTACGCGTTCTTGATCCGCGGTCAAGACAACTTCCTTTGTATCTGGCGTGCTGGTCACACTCGACTGGAGTGGAAGCGGACACACAATGCGCTTTTGGACCTTTTCAATGAGTTCCTCAGCCAAAGCTGCCGACTTTCCTTCGCGTTGGGTATTGGTCATATCAAGGGGTAACCGCTCGACGCGTTCATCCTTTATTCTCGTAATGGACCCCGCCCAGCAAGCCGCTCTGGAATTTGCAGCATTTGCTGCCACCTACATCCGCAAGGGAATGCCAAGATACCCTCAAGCCGAGCGCAACTTGGCAATCGTCGGCGCTCCTGGGTCTGGCAAGGCATATACTCTCAAGCAGATCATAGCCATGTTGCAAACGAGACGCTGTTGCTACGTTATCAGCTCTGATAATGCCCAGGACGCAGACAATCTCGGCGGCAAGACCATTTTTTCCCAGTTCAGGATCCCAAAGTCTACCTCGCCAAAGTGGGACGATCCTCGCTCCATCGTCAAAGCTCAGAGCAATCCCCGTGTCCCTACATTCTGTCACGACCTTCGCTCGGCAAAGTTCTGGATCTTTTATGGTGGGTTCAATGAGAAGATGCTTCAGTGTATGGATCAGGTAGCAAAGCATGTCAGGAAAAACTCGCAGCCTTTTGGAGGCCTCTTTATGATCTTTGCTGCCGACTTTTTGACTACATTCGACTTTCCACCAGCATTCAAATCCTGGCCAGTCCTGGGGGTTCCACCGCATCGTACAATCCTGCTCGCAGAGTCTCACAAGCACGCCCACGACCAGGCCTTGTCGCGTCTGCTCGCTCGGTTACGCTACAACATGCCTCTACTAAACTGCGACCGCCAGGTTCTGCTTGAAATGTCCTCCAACATACGCCAGGGCTTGATCTTACGAAGCACTGTGGACGCCCGCAACTCCCTCAATCAGCGCCGGCTCGAGGCTTTACCAAGCGCGCTGGTAGAGTTTGTGGCACAGGATACGCCCTCTGATGCCTCCTGGATCATGGACGACGTCCCTTCATTGTTGTCTTTAAAAGTAGGCGCTCTGGTCATGATCACTGTCAACACCTATGCCCCAGCCATCTGCAGTGGAATGTTTGGCACAATTACGGGGTTTGCAGACTCTGGGAAGGTCGAGGTCTGCTTTCAGACAAAGCTCGGCCCTGTAACAAATAACGTCGCCCGCAACAAGTTCGAGGAGCTGGATGTGGCCACAAACACCACCTACTCCCGCTCGCAGATTCCCCTTTGCCTTGCATGGGCTACTTCACCTTCTAGGGCTTCCCATGCTATGAACTTGGACTCTCAAATTATCACCATTGATCATTGTGCGGGCGAGCATGCCTATGCTTGGTCCTACCGGTGCCTGTGCGTTGCTACTAGTACAGCCAATGTCGCCCTCAGTAATCACAGCGCGTTTGACGGCGGCTGTATTGAGCCGAAACGCGTGCACTGGGAGCAGAGTATCGAAACCCTTGTGCGGCCCGTCCTAGATCGCCCGGTGATAAACACTCCCAAGGCCAAACGACAGTGCTTGGGCCCCGGCCAAAAGACACTTTTAACATTCTGGAATAAATAGTGCGCTAGCTTCCCGTCACCCCAATCACGCGTTCCTGTACGCGACTTGCATATGCATCTCACGAGCGCGTCTCAATGCATGCCCCGCGCGTACGCGTTCGAGCCCCTTTTATGCATGCAGGCCTACTTAAACTGGCCAGTTTTCCTCCCCACCATCATGTCTCTTATTCTATCCGACCCAGTCAACTGTCTTTCCGCTACTCGTTTTGTAAAAGACGAGGAGCCCATGGAAATCGACTTGAGCCAGCCATATTATGGAGCCCAGTCGGTTCGTAGCCTGGAAGGAGGTGGTCGCTCAATTCACTTTCTCGAGGACGGCTCTTTGGTCGTCGCCGAGCTCGATAGTGTGCAGCATCCTGCCAAGCGTCCCTGCCCTGAAGCGTCGCCTGCAAGCAGTGCCTCGACGGCTGCCGATACCCCGCCGTCTCTTGACAGCACTGAGACGCCGCCGCCCATTGCCAACGGGCCAGCAAGGCTCGTTATTTCGCCGTCTCCTATGAGGCAGCCACAGCGCCCGTTCAAGTTGCTGTGGTGCTACTCGGCTGGCGATGCAGACCCCAACTGCGCTTGCGTCCTTTTCGTTGTTGATGTCCAGCGTGCCATTTACTACGGCTTGTCCGCCTCCAACGTCTGTTACGGCACCAGCCCCACTGGCACCAAGCCCGCTCGCGGCGACTGGGTCACCTACGATGCCAATCCGTTCAAAAGCCAATGGACAGTGGCAGCAATCTCTGACCGGCAGCACCAAGCTTGGTGTTCTATGCTGCTCAGGAATATCTTTGTGAGTGACCCACCAGCCGATGCAATCCCACTGGCCCAGCCTCGTGGTCTCAAGTTTGGCACGTATCATGCCACGATCCAAAGTGTCACCAGCACCCCCGACCAACACTGCTTATCGCTAGACTGCCGCACCAAGATCAAGCTCTCTACGGGTGCATTGGCGGTCGTGAACGAGTTACCGGGGTTTGCTGATGATTGGAAAGCAGGAAAAGGTTGGGCTCGTTTGAACAGTGTTGTTCTCCAGGGCAGCTTTGTTTATGTGTCTCAGGGTACCTATAATCTTCGCGGATCCATCCGGTTCGTCATGGATATCAAACAGCTTGAGCCACATCTTGGCGAGTTCCCGGCCAAAGTTTCCACCGTTTTGCGTGCATTGGCAGATAGTACAGTCTAGAAATAACAATAGTAATAGTTATCCAGGTTTCCACTCCCTCTGGTGCCACCTCTGGCTTGCATAGGTAGCTCAAGAAAACAATGGCGCACCACATTTACGCAAGCCCTCCCTTAATTTTGAGTCGTTCCGCGACGCGTCCTGAAATTCTCGTGAGCCGCTGTAAAGGGAGGGGGCGCATAAAATTGTCGAATGATTTCAAAGGCTATAAAACCGCGTAAAAACTCTACAATGTTTTCGCGTGAACTTCCTCGGCTCATGCATGCCAATCATGCATCAGTGACCCGACGCGTCACCCCTGTTATGCGCGTTCCATTATTTAAACCCCCCCCCTTCGCTCCCTTCCTCCACATGAGCCTCCATTTTGCAAAACAATTCAAGTTCCGCTCCGCTATCCGCTACGTCGAGGACAAAGAGCCTGAGCATCTCGATGGCAAAAATGATTTTCGCGCTGCCGCACCTAGTGATATCTTGGAGGGCGGCGGCCGTACTGTTTTCGTCTTGACTGATGGCTCTGTTTTAGTTGCCCAGCTTGATCCGTTCGAGCGTCCCCTGAAACGCCCTTGCCCAGTAACTGCCAGCTCGCCGCCTCTAGCTCCCGCCGCAGCCAATACCTCCGGCTCTTCCGACTCGCTGATTATCGCGCCAGCCCCTGAAACCACCCCTCGGCGAACGTTTACCTTGACCTGGTGCTACTCACCTGAGCTCGAAGCAAACGATAACCGCCGCGTTATGTTTGTGAATGACGTGTTTCGAGGACTTCACCATGGCTTGGCATCCAACAACATCTGTTATAGGTGCAAAGTACCCGGAACTCCGCCTAGCCCTAACGATTGGGTTATGCACCAGGGCAAGGTCAAGTCGGAGTGGACTACCATATCTCTTAGCGACGCCCAGCACCAGAGTTGGTGCGCTTCCTTGCTTCGAAGTGTTTTTTTGACTGCTCCCCCGGCTAAAATTCAGGTGATGCCGTCATCCGGGCTTGTCGCTGATGGTGTCTATGAGGTCACAATCAAGAGTGTCCAGGCAGACACGTGGAGTACTCGACTGATCCTCGAAAATGGGGCGACGGTCTCGCTGAAATCAGCCGCGCAATTGGTGGTGGGCTGTTTCCCAAACTTTTCCGCCAACTGGTCTGATGGAATTGGCTGGGCCCGCTTTCCAAAGGCATTCCTGAATGGCAACTTCCAGTCTGTGGACAGTAACCAGCATTATGTCTTGCGTGGCACAATAATGCTTCTTATCAGCGTTGCAGAGACTACCAAGTACGAAAAGGAGTTTCCTGAAGATGTTGGCAGCACATTGGTCGCCTTGGCAAATCCTAAATAGTTTAAAGTCATGATTGTTACCTAGCGGCTAAACAGCTTTACAACAAAGACGTATAGATACGGCAGGGGCATCACGGTTCTGCCAGGGGGGTACCGAAACATATCGCTAAACGCAGGCGGCTCTTTGTCAGAGGACAGAATCAGATTCAGTAGTTTGATCGGTAGCTCGGTCGCAGTGGGGCACACCCCGGCGTCGTCGATCTTGCACTGCACGGGATGCTGGGGCAACAGGCACTGGCCGCATCGGCTCGTATAGTCTTGTAGCGTACACCGCGCATTCAGCATGGCGTCCTCAATCATCTCCAGTGCCACATCGTACCTGCTCATGAAGCTCTCGCACTTGACGGGGTCGTGGTTCTGCTTGCACACCATGCATCGAAACTCTAGGCTGTCAAGGGCACGTTTGAACCTCGATATATCGATCGCGGCCATTTGCATCCATTTTGCTACCTGCCCGCCGTTTGAGGCTGCTGCGCGCTCTACACAAGGCTGGCACGCGTGAGCAGACAGCTGTGAGCAGTTGTATTGTGGCGTGTCTATCCAGGCAGCTCGCATCGCAGCGCGCACGCACTCCTTGCGCTCGCTGGCCACAAGAAATGCCTCAAACGCCTCGGCATCCTGCCTCTGCCAGGGATCAGTGATGCCCTCGTAGATTGGTCTCTGTGCGCCGGCGAGCACCACAATGCTTTTGCAGCACACCCTCGCAAGATCATCGGCGGTCTCATACGTGTGTAGCGGTCGTACTGGCCAACGCCCGCACCGGCCAGACTCTTGATAAAACTCGGTTATGCCGCGAACGGGCCCATAGTGAATTGTGCACCCGACCTTGAGATCAACCCCAGCAGATAGCGCAGGCGTCGTGATGAGCCACTTGACATCAGGGTCGGTGATGAACCGCCGCAGGTTGTCCTCAAGTGCTGCCGATCCGCGCCCTTCCTTGGCCCTCCAGTACCACGTGCACGATTTCCGCAGCCCAGCGTCGGGAATCTCGTCGATAAACTCCTTGATGCTCTCAGAAAAGCCCCTTTGTTTCCAAAACACAATGCCCTTGCGCACGTTGCCGTCAACGTCGCGGCCCAGGTTCTCATCCGTGAGCACGCTCACCAACGGCGTGCTCGAGGGCTCAAAGCAGTAGCTTATGTTGAGCCGCTCAGTGTCCTCCTGGAAAACCAGCAACCGGTCACGATCAACAATGCTGTACAGCCACTTCATTGTCCACGGCGTCACAGAGGCAGACAAAAACAGAATCTTGACACCAGGCCAGCTCGCCATGTTTAGGCTTTCGTAAAAGTTGCGGTAGTTTTCGCTTTTGATCATGTGGAACTCGTCCCAAACTACCCGCACGCTTCTGCCATTGCGAACCAGCGTCTCGACAAAAAACCGGCCCCGCTCCTGGTGGTTGAACTCTTCGTAGGTAAAAAAATAGAGCTGCCCTGCCCCGTCATTCATGTCCTCACCAACTCGCGCCTTGCTCTCCCGGGCCTTTGCCGTCTGGGTCGCCTTGAGAGAGATAAGCGGGCACAGCACAATGATTGTGAGGTTGTTGGCCACAAGCAGCGGTAAGAAAAACGTCATGCTCTTGCCCCGCCCGGTTGGTGCCACGTACAAAATGTGATCGTCTGGGTGATTGAGCACCGCACGGCAAGCCTCTAGCTGCTTTGGCGACGCAAACTCCGCCTCGTCGTCGTGGAGCATCTCACGCATGTGCCCGCGCAGCTGCTTGTCGAGGCTCTTGACAACGCTCATTGACCGGTGGTCATGCTGCGGCACCGGCACGTAGCTACTACTGTGCAGCCTAAAGTCGTTGCTCAGCTTCAACCCGCGGCTGTACCAGCACCAGTTGGACACCTTCTCGCTCAGTCTCCGCGCGGCTTGCTCTTCTCCCTCGCTCTCGGAGATTGCCAGTGTAGTCGACCGCGCATAATGGTGCTCGCGGATGGCAGCGCTGTGGTTGGCCATGGCGTCCTCGATCATCGCGTTGTCGTCGTCCTCCTCGTCCTCCTCGGCATCGATTTGCGCCCCCATGTAGTTGCGGATCGCCCACACCAGCAATTGCCGGCACTCGCGGTAGCCAACGCCACCCACAGACCTGAGCGCTCTGGTAAAGTGGCTCGAGTCCCAAACATTGTCACCGGTGCTGTGAAAGATCTTGCGCGACAGCTCAAGCGCCTCGGCGGGGTCCTGCTCTTGTGCATGGGCAGACAACCTCAAAATCAAGGTCCACGGGTACACATACTTGAGATAGAGCACCAAAATCTCGCTCAACTCGCGGCACAGGAAGCGTGTGTTGGGCTTGACCCCTTGCCTACTCGTCATTTTAGAGTAGTGCGTGCGGATCTTGACACACCGTCTTGCGCCGCCTCCATCAATGTACACGTTGCGCATCGACGTCGCCGTATCGAAAAAGCTCAACTCGGCCCACTCTGACGACCGCAGCGGCGCGCCACTCGACCAAAACAACAGCGGAAACAGTTTGCGCTTCCAGGCGGCGACCTTGCCCAGGACCTCCTTGCTCATTTTGCGGTCAAGATACAGCGCTTTGTCGGTGTAAACCTTGGCGCCCGCAAGTTGGTGCGCGTGGCTCAGCAAGCTAGCCCCGGTGGTCTCGTCCACAACATGCATGTACCGCGCCTTTATCTTCTCAAACCAACCTGGCTCGTCGGTACACAAGCAGCTCTTGCCAGACACCGGCACCCTTGACGGCACATCGCTGGGCAAATCTCCTCCCAAAGCTCGCCCTTGATCTCAAGCAGGCTCGCCCGAAGCTTCTCTTTCAGCTCCCGAAAGCACATGACCTTGTCGTCGATCTGCACCTCGTCGTCGCGCAGCACGCACATGGTTGTTCTGCCAAATTGCTGCTGCTGGGCTCGCGACGCCTCGCTTTGAAGGCCAAGCAGGTACCCCAGCGCTCCGTCTCTTGCAATCTCGCCCAGCAGCTGGTACACCACCGCATTCGCCTCGGCAACGCTGCTGTACGCGTCGCGCAGTTCGAGCCGCTTGCTGATGAACGTCACCACCACCAGCGACCAGCACAGTTTCGACAAGATACCCCTCCACTCGTAGGCCTCCTTGACAGAAGTAAAGTCCTCGTTGGCCATGTACATTGATGCCCACACAAAAGCGAGGCTGTGAAAGTGTACGTTGAACGGCTGCTCCCAGTCAGTGCCAGTCCGGTCCTGCATCACCCAGTCGTGAATAACAAAAATCGCCTCAAACCCTTCGGGCAGAGTGTCGCTGTCGCTGTCGCTGGCCCTGGCACAATAGTTGCGCCCCACCGAGTCGACATTCGCCCTGAGGCAGTCTTGCACCTGCCCAATCGACAGCAGGACATCGTCACTCGGTGTCGTGAACCCCTCTGGCAGCTCACTGTAATCAAAGTTCACCAGCCACATATACAACCTGGCTAGTACCGCAAAGTAGCCTGCGCGCGTGTTTGGATGGAGCTTGCTCCACTTGCCCTCGTGTCCAACGGCCTCGGCGATATTGCTACGGCACGAGTGCGCCTGCAGCTCGTACAACCCCGCGTTCTTGTCGTACCAGATGGCGAGCCACTGGCAGAGCAGACTGAATTGCACGTCGTGAATCTTCTCGGATGCTCGCTTGTTGCGCATGTGGACGTAGCTGCTGCTAAACATTTGGCCTGCCACGTGCTTGAAAAACGTCGGCCACCCTCCGTCGCTGATCCAAGGCGACGACTCGTGCAGTCCGCGATCAGGCGCTTTGGCGCAGTCAGGAGGGCCATGGATCCCGGCGGCAAGGCTATTGAGTGACGGCTCGCTCGGCGGCTCAATCGCCTCGATGTTTTCAACTTTTGCCCGCTCGTTAACGCAAAAAAATGAATTGCGCCTGATGCACTGGAAACGCATCAACCCAAAGTGGCCAATCAAACAGAGCTGCTCAAACATGTCCATTGGCGTCCCCGTCAGCTTCATAGGCGGAATAGACAAATATGCGCCCTTGCATTTCTCAAAGTGGTCAAGTGCCGCATTGGCGTGGGCCTTTGTGGTGTTACCCTTGAGCGACTTGACGCCGCACTTGATGCACCCAAAACACTCTTTGACTGGAATCCCGTTGAGCTTGTATGTGAATGGCTGGAGCTCTAGGCCCTTGCTGGCTGTAGCAATTTCGAGCGCCCTTGCCGACAATCCCGGGCGACTAGGGGTCACCAACGCGCCATTCTCAATCAGAATCGTCTGTTCGCCATCTCCTACCGGGATTTTGTATAGAGTAAACGGTTCGAGCGCTTTGTCGACGCTCTTGTACCCCTTCAGCAACAACACACGTGTCATTATAAATGCTTGTGCGACTGGAAAACGGCTTCAAACTATCCAACGGGTTTGCTTTCGATGCAGAATATACAATTGTCAACGACCCGCCTCGGCACATTGCCACAATGGCAGAGTGTTTGAAAAGCAGGGATGAGCCGGTCTTTACCGAGCTTTGGACCTGCCAGTGCCACACAGGCGACCCGCCTGGCCACGAAACGGACAAGCACGCGATACCTGGATGCGAGGGCGAGCCCGAGGTTGTTAAATTTCTCGTCGATGAAGAATATTTGCCGCTACACAAGCCCGTCCACCTGCGAGACTACTACAAGCACAAACTCACCGCGGACCGCCTTGGCCTCTTTTATGGCTTGGATATCGCCCCCTCGTCCAACGAACCTTTGTCTGTGCCGGCCCCCGTCGTGGTTTGGGAGGAGCCTCCACACTTTGATAAAGCCCTGCTCTACTGCATTGAAAATTGTAGAGGAAACTGGACAAAGGTGGTCAACACGGACGGTCATGTAGCAAGACTTTACGCCATTCACAAAAAGGACATGCTCACGCCAGGTAACTTTGTCTACTCACGCGAAGTCAAATCCGCGCCACCAGATCTGGTCAAGAAGCATATCGACGAGCGCTGCAAAAAGATGTTGGCCATTAACGCCGTTGGGCATAGATTGGCGCGCTTCCGGTGCACATATAAACGCCTTGAACACCATATCCCCACTGCCTTGCAGTGGGCCATGATAGTCGACACAGCGTCCTTGGTGCTGCCTGAGCAAATGTACTTTGATGCGTTCTGCGCCATGCACCTGGTTTGGAAGGACCGGCCAGTCATGTGCGTCGTCGAGAACAATCAGCTCGCGCTCGAATTCGTTACACTCGCCCAAAAGCGCCAAATGGGGGCCCTGGTTTATTGTCTATGGTTTGACGGCTCGCTCAGCTGGGTGTTTGCCGACAATGACATTGTCACCATCTCAGAGCACTTGCCATCCAGCCAAGCCCATCGGTGCGAAGGCACGATGTTTTATCCTTGTGACGACAGCGATTCAGACAGCATGTTTAGCGCCTTTTGCGACAAATTTGTCGTAAATTCGCCAGACGATACGCTCACCGTGCTCTCTCACAGCAAAAAGGACAGAGCGGTGGTCGTCAACCTACAAGATCACACTGGGATGAAAACTAAAGTCAATCTCGTGCAAAGGGCGGCCGCGATATGGCATGGCTTTGATGGCATGAGCAATATTCTATTCCAAGGTGAGCCCGTGGACGACGGCAATAGCATCCACGCCACATACGCTGGCGACATTTACTTCAATAGATAGTGGATATCTTGCTAAATCTACGACCTAGCTCTTAGGATCTGCCGAACCACATGTGCAGCCTTTTCATCGAATTCGCCCAATCTCCCTTCCACAGCTTCCTCGTCCAGCGCCAGGCGCAATGTCCCGTAAATAACGACATGCTCACCCCTACTCGCAACTTTTCCACATACAGCCGCTCGAGAGAGCCGCGCCCATCCAGTACCGCTTTGCCAATTTTCGTGAAAACCGGGTAGCTCTCGCACCATAAAGCTAGCCGTGCCCTCCAACTGGAGTTTGATGCCGCACCGAGTTTCCAAGTAGTGGCGACGACCGGCACGGATGGTACTTTTGATATCAAAACTGTACCAATGCATGCTGCTTGCCTCTTGGGAGCACCAGGCACTCAGCTCTGTAGTGGCGGGCCACTCGGTCGGATCCACAAAGAAGTTCCATAGTAATCTCGCACTAAACGCGCGAATGCAGTCTGCGCTTGGTTGCACACGCACCCAGTCAGATCTGATCTGGCCCGAGTGCTCGGCCCATTGACCAGGAAGCAGCTGGTACGTCTGGCCCCAGGACGTGAACTGGGTGCAAAGTGCGGTCACCGCCTTGATATCGGACTGTATTTTGTCCACAACATAGAGCAGCCTACTCGAATCTGCTTCGACCAGCTCTGGCGAACAGTCCCAAGACAGTACGGCCTGCTCTCGTTGGCTCGCATGTGGCATGGCACCCGCCCTGTAGGATGTACGTGGTGGTTGAAAAGGCGCAATGACTGGCTGCGCTGGACGGACCAACGGAGAAGGGCTCGGACGGACCAGTGGAGTAGGGCTCGGACGAACCACCTGAGGGCTCGGACGAACCACCTGAGGGCTTGGCCGCGGGATCGGCCGCGAGATGGGCGTGCTAGTTGCGACCGTATGACTCAAAGATAAGTGGGTATCCGCATCTCCAAAGGTGGAATTTTCATCATCCTCACTGCGTGACTCGCTGCATGGGTGCATATCCTCGTCATTGTCACGAGAGCTAGACGTGGGCGGCGTGAGGGCAATGCGATTGTCCAGGCGGAGCCTCTTTGGAGCTCGCTCAACCTCAGAGATAAAAAGCGTGCCGTCTTTAGAGAGTACAATACTCCATAGGTCCGAGGAATGATAAAAATCGACCTCTTCCAATCTCACGGGAGGGTGGCTTTGAAGCTCGCTTGCGGATTCCCCGTGGCACAATCGAGTCGTGCGGGTAAAGCTTTGGCTAGAAACATTCATGCCAAGTCAGGCCGTTCACTGCTCTTTTTATATTCAATCTGCGGCGACGCGTGAACGCGACGCGTTTATGCACTAGTCAAGGAGTGCATATACCGTACATCCCCGGGTAATTTCATTTTATTTAGACCAGTGTAACTGCTGTGAATACAGTGATATTGCCCGTTGATATACTCTTACTATGTATACACTAGGCCGAGCGCTTTGTGGTGCCCGATCAGCGCAATAGCAGAATGCTACTTGATCTTTCAATTGTCGCGTTTTATATAGAAATAACAGTGGAGCGCATGCACTAGCAATGCTTGCGTGACTTGTGCCTGGCGCGCTGTTGGGGAGCCATATACGCCCAAATGAGGACGGCGGCCCTATGGTCAGTATTGAAAACAAATTAGAGCCTCTGACTGGTGATTTTGCTGTAGTTTGTGCATAGTATCAAATAAACAGTTGGCACAATGCGTGAAAACAGACAACTCCTGCCCTCCTGCGTGGAAAATGTGACGCCAAGATAAGGGACTGGGGTGTAGAGTGACAAAACAAGCGCTTCCGTCGGTCGTGGGCTGCGTGTATAGTGTTGGACTAGTGGTGCTGGGCATGCATACGGCACTTGCGGCCCCTCCCCCCTCTCTTCCCCGCATGCAGCCCGTGCAATTCTGGTCCTTGGGAAACACTGGCTTGTGTGCGCCTAGGATTCTTTTCCGGCAGGTAATCAACAATTGTGACAAGAGTTGCCACGTGGGCTTAGCCGCCGTGACCGGCCAACGTGAAACTAGTTGACGCCGCGTCATGCACGTTCACAAAATAAATTGGAGTTGTCGAGCGGTGTATCCATTCAATTTCATCGTTGGTAAATTCATCTACTAGGTCCCGGAGTTTTTTTAGTCCTCCCTAGACTATCATTCACCGGTCAACTGGGTCGCAGCTTGCATCAATTGATCTGCATATGCAAGCTCAAGTCCGACCGATGTGTTTCAAAAGTCCGTTGATGCACACCGTAATCTGTATGCACATGTGAGTGTCGTCTGACTTGTTTGGCGAAAGTATTACCGTTTCTCAAGGCAGACCATAAGAGCACTCGCTAGAAATTGTGTACGCTAAAATCGGGACAGGCCACAGAGATGTGCCGTTTTATGATCCTTCCTGGACTGCCGTTCACCGGTCAACGGGGTCGCAGCTTACATCAATTGATCTGCATATGCAAGCCCAAGTCCGACCGATGTGTTTCAAAAGTCCGTTGATGCATACCGTAAACTGTGTACGTAGGTCCTCTAGAGCTTTCTATATTGTTGCTTCATGCAGGCAATCTACGGTTCAATATAATAACTGCTGCTGTGGTCTGCAGTTTGTTATAATATCTGCGGGTTTGGTCGTGGCCTCGCAGAACTTGGCATAATATTGTAGATAGATACTAGCTATCCTCAACACTAGTTATCAACGTGACTATATATGCGATACCACTTTTTAATTTGAGTGCTTTTTACCAGACGTTTACTGCGCCGAGAGACGAATTGTCGCCCCGCCGTCCGTGGTCTCCGCTGCATAGGGTACGGGGTGATGGTGCGGTATGCGGATGTGCAGGGAGATGGCTCCCGAAGGAGCACCGAGTAAGATAGCAGTGCTACTAAACAGGCTATATGTTCGCGGCACTAGCTTTTCAACCAGGTTTGCCGCAACTCCGAGGTGTAACCGCAGTCTAGCAAATATATCTCAGCACGCATGCAGTGTACGACACGCTGTCTATGTAAACTGCATATAAGGAAAGCCACCGCCCCGGGATGAAAGCATGCCATTTCAGGATTGGATCCAATCGACTACTTTCGGCGAGAAACTCAATCACCAGCACATTCTTGAGTTTGCAGGCTATGCCTTTGGCCAGCCACCTATTGTTTGGACTGGTGAAACCCGGCTGCAGTACTCTCGAGCCGCAGCTGTCGCGGCGGCACTTTTCAAAATTCGCAAGCACGAGCGCGAGACCGCAGAGCGCGACCTCAAAGTCGTCCACAAGTCCATTGTTGGGTTTATCATCTGCTGCGTTCGCTATGCGCAGCTGAGGAATGGTGTTGCCGAGAGCCCGTTCATGGCCATGCTGCGCGCTAGGCAGGATGCGCCCGATTACATGAAGGATGCCTTTGCATTGGCGGACATGTTGCACCGGATTGTCACGGCTG
>JAKTZS010000090.1:0-15223 GCA_030562575.1 Wickerhamiella parazyma
TTCTTCGTACTTGTTGCTGCGATTGAGGAGGCCCCAGGCCCGTTTTCAGGCGGGGGCCCCGATTTTTCTCCTTTTCCAAGGTGAGTCATCTTTTTAAATTTTTAACGTGCCGCAGCGTAGGTGTATATTTTTCCTGCGAGATCGGGCTCCAACAATTTCGCCCGGATGGCCAAGTTGGTAAGGCGCAGCACTAGTAATGCTGAGATCATCAGTTCGAATCTGGTTTCGGGCATTTTTTTTTGGGTTTACTACATCAATGTAACTAGTCCTCCCCGGCTCAATCAGCATCAACGATGGGGGCGATTCACTTAGGCAGCTATGTCACTTTTTGCGCAGCAACCATCGCCGTGTTTGTGTTTTTGAACTCACAGCAGCCGTTTGTGCTAACTGAGATCTACAAAAGAGCCTCAACTGCCGGCACAACTGTGGGAGTGCTAGCGCTCGTGGACGAGATCACCAATATTTGCTTCTCTCCGGTATGGGGAGCTCTCAGCGACAAAATTGGCACACGCTATGTGGCATTTTCAGGGCTTTTGTTACTAGCGGCGGGACTTTTTTTCTATCCCTTGGCAAGCTCTGTTTATCCCGGTTTGCTCATTATTCGCCTGGTTTTTGCGTGCGGTGCGAGTGCTTGCGTGTCGATGATGACCGCAATGCTGGCAGAGTATAGTGCTACCTACGTTTCACTGGAATTGGAGGTGGAGACCGCGGCTTCAATAGGATTTGCCGCAGTGCCTCTGCTTGCTCAGGACCTCAGCAACGACTTGGATAGTCAAATCAATACTCCACAAAATACTGGCAAGATCGCCGGGCTCGTTGGCCTGTCCTCTGGAGTAGGAGCAGTTTTGTCCGTATCGCTGCTTTTGCCTTTAGCTACGCGACTAGGTTACGAAGACCATCCAGCACAGGCTATCACAAAAGCCTTTGAGTATGTCGCTATAGGCACATCGGTTTTGGCAGTTGTGCTGCTTGCAACACTCTACCAGCACCAGGCCAAGGGAATCATGGCCTGGCTCAACGGTCGCAACTTGAGCATCTTTGAGGAAGCCGCCCTCGATATTCCAACGTCGCAGTCCGCAACCTATTCAGAGCTCTTGCGGGCTGGTTTTGGAGCGGCAAACAACGACAAAGCCCTGCAGCTCGCCTACGCGGGTAGCGGCGTGTCACGCGCAGCAAGCGTTGCCACCACACTGTTCATCCCACTTGCGGTAAACGCATGGTACAATGAACAGGGTGTCTGCAGTGTGGGTAAAGGCTGCCGCGAGGCTATAGTTATGGCTGCGATTATCACTGGTATCGCCAACCTCGCCTCACTACTGGGAGCACCCTTGTGGGGCTACTATGTCGACCGTTTGCCTAGTGGTCGTGTGACGTTCCTATCGAGTATTATGGGAGTTGCGGCCATGGTTGCTTGGGTGCTCCTGCCTGCTCCCAAGGGTATCGGTGCTGTCTTGGCTGCAATAGCAATGGGCCTAGCCCTTGCAGGAGTTATGACCGATAGCATGGCACTGTGCAGCAAGAAACGTCGTGATTTCAGCGGGAGCGTGGCCGGGGTCTACTCGTTGTGTGGGGGTATTGGCCTTCTGGTTCTCACCCAGATTGGTGGGCCAGTAGCCGACGTATGGACCAAGGCTCCCTTTGTTGTGCTTGGCTTGCTCTACGCGGCGCTAGGTTTTATCTCTCTTTAGTTTTGTTTACGATTTTATGAATGCTAACCTAACCTCTGAAATTTTTCATCATGCTGAGGTCGCTGCGTCTGGCACCGTTGGGTGCACGTCCGCTTCGAGCTGCCCGCTGGTACTCGTATGAGCAAGAAAAACAGACCCTCGATTCTATGCACTCGTCCCTTGGTCAGGGTGATGTGGAGAGACTGTCCAAGATGCGCAATATCGGAATTAGCGCTCACATTGACTCTGGAAAAACCACTTTTACCGAGCGCGTCTTGTTTTATACCGGCCGCGTCAAGGCTATCCACGAAGTCAGAGGCAAGGACGGCGTAGGCGCCAAAATGGATTCGATGGCGTTAGAAAGAGAAAAGGGTATCACCATCCAGAGCGCTGCTACCTTCTGTGACTGGGAAAAGAAGAACGTCGATGGCTCCAAGAACGACTATAAGTTCAACTTGATTGATACCCCCGGACACATTGACTTTACGATTGAAGTAGAGCGTGCCCTGCGAGTTTTGGACGGTGCAGTGCTCGTGGTGTGCGCTGTGTCTGGTGTTCAATCACAGACTGTTACAGTGGACCGTCAAATGCGCCGCTACAATGTACCTCGCGTTACCTTCATCAACAAAATGGACCGCATGGGCGCCAACCCCTGGAAAGCTATTGATCAGCTCCGTGAAAAGCTGAAGATGAATGCCGCCGCTGTCCAGGTGCCTATTGGCTCGGAAGATGGCCTTGAGGGTATGGTGGATATCATTTATGAACGGGCTCTTTACAACGAAGGCGCCCAGGGAGAAATCATCCGTGAGGCGCCAGTCCCTGAGGATCTCAAGGATCTTGTTGAAGAGAAGCGCCAAGTACTTATTGAAACCCTCGCTGATGTCGATGATGAGATCGCCAGTCTGTACCTCGAGGAGCAGACTCCAACCCCTGAACAGATTGTCGCCGCCATCCGTCGCACTACTATTGCGCGCCAGTTCACCCCCGTCTTGATGGGCTCTGCGCTGGCTAACCGTGGTATTCAGCACGTTCTTGATGCTGTGTGTGACTACCTTCCCAACCCCAGCCAGGTGCTCAACACTGGTCTCGATGTGAGCGACCCCAGCAACGAGAAACCCTTGAACCTGAGCGCTTCTTCGGCCGAGCCCTTTGTAGGCCTCGCCTTCAAGCTTGAGGAGGGTCGTTATGGTCAGCTCACTTATATTCGCGTGTACCAGGGTAAGCTCAAAAAGGGCATGCAAATGATTAACACTCGTACTGGCAAAAAAATCAAGCTTGCTCGCCTGGTACGCATGCACTCTGATGAGATGGAGGACATTGACGAGGCCGGAGCCGGCGAAATTTGCGCTACATTTGGCGTCGACTGCAGCTCTGGAGATTCTTTCACTTCTGGCGATAAGGTTGCCATGTCCTCGATGTTTGTCCCCGAGCCTGTTATCTCCTTGAGCATTTCGCCCAAGTCCCGTGATACTCAAAACTTCTCCAAGGCCATTAATCGGTTTCAGAAGGAAGACCCGACATTCCGCGTTCGGTTCGATGAGGAGTCAAAAGAAACTATCATCAGCGGCATGGGCGAGCTTCATCTCGAGATTTACGTCGAGCGTATCAAGCGTGAGTACAATGTTGAGTGCGTCACTGGCAAGCCCCAGGTCGCCTACCGCGAAACAATTGCCGCACCTGCTTCTTTCGATTACACTCACAAGAAACAGAGTGGTGGTGCCGGTCAGTACGCTAAGGTTATGGGCGATTTGTCGCTTGCTAGTGGTCCTGAGGTCAATGAGTTTGAGACCGCTGTTGTGGGCGGAAAGATCAGTGAGAAATACCTCACTGCTTGCGAAAGAGGTTTCGAGGAGGCAATTCTTAAGGGTCCCTTGAGCGGCCATCGTATCTTGGGTGTGAAGATGCTCATTAATGATGGTGCCGTTCACGTTGTGGACTCCAGTGAGTTTGCTTTCAAGACCGCCACCATGAGCGCGTTCCACCAGGCCTTTATGCAAGCTCAGCCTCTGATTCTGGAGCCCATTATGCAGGTGACTGTTACCGCTCCGGTGGAGTTCCAGAGCGCTATCATTGGTCTGCTCAATAAAAAGGAGGCCATGATCAACGATACCGAGGTCGGCACTGATGAGTTTACTATTTATGCCGAGTGTTCGCTCAACAATATGTTTGGTATGGCCACTACCTTGCGCGCTTCCACACAAGGCAAGGGCGAGTTCTCACTCGAGTTCAAGCACTACAGCCCCGCCCCTGTTCCCTTGCAAAAGGAGCTCATCGCCGCGTACCAGAAAAAGCTGACCGGCAAGTAATGTATATAGTAGCCACAGGTCTTGATCTGTTGGCATCGCACAAATTTATCAACACACACTATGACCTGGGGCTAGACATGGTAGCAAGCATTGAAAAGATCCTTAAACTGCTCTCTTGTGCTTAAGTTGCCTTTTCCATAATGGCGTGTCACTACACTTGGCACTCCACCTTCCGCTTGTACTGAATCAGAGCGCTTACTGTCAAAGCTTTGAGCGTCTGGTCCCGAGCTTGCGATGGAATGCTCGGCAAAACGACTCATACCTAGTGCTCAGGTGGTACAGTTACTCCTTATTGACCCTTATCTTATCACTGTTACCTGCCAGAGCGTCACTGCCCAAGGAAAAACTATTTTTATTGATGGGGATATATTGGCCGCGAAGGTGTGTGGCCGTGACAGATTCGTACTTTATGGCACCGATGGCTATCTTCGACTCTTTGGCCTAGAATTGATTGAGATCTGTCGCAAAAGAGTGGGACCCCCGCCGGAGTCTGGCCAAATTTTAATGTCGGCAAACACAGCAGGTGATCGGATCGCTGTGCGTAATGGTGCAGACCTGGTGTCTCTCTATGCCATTGATACTGATATTGTTTATATTGGGAGCACGCAGCTTGCGGAGAATGCTAGTAGCCTCCAAGTAGTCAAGGGCACGCCGGGGTCACCAGGCATTCTAATTGTGTTTGCGGGAGTTTTGGCCACCTTAGTCGAAATAAGCAAGAGCTGCCCAGTGATTTCTACAGTTCGCATTTCGCACAATCCAGTTATGGACGTTCTACCTCTAGCACGGGAGGGTGACTATCTGGTGTTGACATGCAACAAAGTGCGAATATTCGCTTTGCGGGATATTTTGGTGGGGAAGTTTGAAGTGCCTTCTCAGAAGTTGCCGGGTACCTTGACCTGCGCCTCAAGCACGCGACTCAAAGATGGATCTATCACTAACACAGCCATTTGTGGCGGGAAGCTGTACCAGATCGATCCAAGCGGCAGTACGCTAATGCTATGCAGGCATCCTGTTCTTAGTAGTGTTTGCTTCTTCTGTTTGGTCCCCGGCCCGGTTACCTTGGTGCATTGGACATCTCGAAACGACTCCGGGCGTTTTATCCTCGACGAAGATAACGACAGCTTGAACATAGATTCAGACATCAAAGTGAACTATGCTGCCCAGTCATTTGTGTTTGAAGGAGCTCTGCTCGGCTATGGTTCTAGTGGTATCACAGCTTTGTCTCAGAGCCTGAAGCTCAGCCAACTGGCAGAAGTGCAAACGGAGCCGGTGTGCAACATTTTTTATGACGAATATCTGTACATTGTTTACTCTACTTGCACCAGTATTGTGTCCATTGCTGTGCAAGCCGACGGTGTGGAGTTTCACGAAGAACAAACTATTAACGAGCAGGCTCTGACTGTGGGAATGTTTGACAAAAAGCGGATTCTGGTATGCCCTGAAACGATTAAGCTTGGAAACGAGTCCATCAACATAGAAGGGACACACAGCGCCATCATTGTTGGACATTTAATTGTAATGGCTGTCGCCCAAAAATTGGTTCTATTCAGTATGAAGACTTTAAAGACCACAACCTTGGTGGATGCAAGATATCCAATCACATTTGTTGCGAACGCCGGTGGCCTTTATTACGGCACAACTGAGCCCGCTCTCTACAGTTTTACCCTGGAGGGTGTCACAAACAGAGTGGACCTAATACATGACGGAATACCCGAGAGCGTCGCTTATAATGATGGTTTGATTGTCTCTTATCGTGACGGAATGGTCGAAATGAACTCCAGCCTAACTTGTCTAGGCGAAGGCCCTATATACCTGCGGTCCTTTGAAAGCCGCGTTTTAGCCTATGGAAAGGGGTTATGGCTAGTCGAGTCGGATAAAATAAGTCGCTTGCTGAGTACAGAGACATTTGATGCTGGGCTTGTAGGCGGAGTCTCTTTGATACCGTACTTCGATCTAAGCGTCATTGTCGCGTACAATGAGAAGCTGTATTTTCTATCGCGACCAGAGCCTCAACCGCTTGTGCTGAGAATCTCAGACAAAAGCACCATAAAAATGTGCAGCGCTGCAACCTTTCGATGCTGGGTCGCTGCAACATCCAAGGGACTGGCGTTTTTTGACTCTAAGCACTTGAAGTTGCTCAACTGCTCAAGTGATTTGTCTGGCGAACTAACGGCTCTTGATTCATGGAATATCCAGCTTAACGGTGAAAACTATAATCATTTGTTACTGGGCTCTGAGCGTAACATGCAATATACATTGAGGAGTGTGTCGGTGAAAAGAGAGCGAAACTCAATCTTCGTGCGGAAACGTCTCAAGCTTGTCGTAAACTCCAAGGTAAACCTAATCCATGCTATCGATGGAGGTGCGCTAGTGGCCCGCGGAAAGCAGTTGGAACTACTCCGAGTTGGCGATCAGGGGCTCAGTCTTCGAGAGGTCAAGACATTTGAAGGTACCATCACAGACATTTCTTATTATAAGGGCGTTATCTATCTCAGTACAACACATGGACTGGCAAAACTCAATTTTGAAGAGGTTTTGTATGATCCAGATCACATGGTTAACCGGATGCGCTCGTGTGTGTGCCACTGTTGTGTCGAATACGCCGGTAAGGACTATGTGGTGAGTGCAGAGGAGAACTGCTTTATCAACATCTATGAAATTGGCTCAAACAAGCGCTGGAAATTAGTGCAGCGGTTGCAATCTGCTAAGAGGGTGATTTACATGCAAAAGGCAAATATTGCAAATATTCCAAGTGGAACTGTCGTGATAATTGCCCTCACTAGCACTGGCTCATACATTGAAGTAAAGCTCGGCGCCTCAAGGTTGCACCTCGGACCGTATTTTTGAGAACTTTTTTTTTCTTATTTCTTTTGTAGTTTGTCCAGCAGAAGCCCCATTTGAGCACCAAGCTTAGGCTGGCCCTTGGAATTGCGAGCCATGGCCTTTTTTGTGGCCATTTTGCGTCTAGCCAAAGCCAATTCTCGAGCCTCTTCCTCCTGCCTTCGGCGCTCGCGCTGTTGAGCCAAATATTGCTTCTCTGGAAGCCATGTTGAAGTCTCTGATTCTTTCTGGTGCTTCTTGTGCTTTCCGTGCCTCTTCTTCGACGGCTTCGCACCTTCTTCTTCCGAATCAGGTTGCGACAGATCAATTTCGCCGACCTCGAGATTCTTCGGAGGCTTGACAGTCCCCTCCGTCATTTTGAAATATGCCTTGCGAAGTCTGGACCGACGGTTAAGACTCTTGCGGATCTCTCTTTTCTTAAACTCAAAGTCCCTGGGCATCAAATAGGAAGTTAGATTTTTGTCATCGTCTATGGATGTTTGGGGGTCGAGTTTCTCGGGTCTGCAGGCGGACGCTCCCACGATTGTACTTCACGGATACCATGGCAGCCCCAGAGGCTTTTCAAAACTACTGTAGGCGGCTAGACGAGGACAAAGATGCCTTTTTCGAGCGGGAAAAGATCTATGCCTTTGTGAGGGACAAAAAGTTCAGAGGTATTGGTGAAAATGCTGTAACGCAGTTCAGAAACAGCCTATTTATTGACCACAAGTTCAACGTCGAGGTTTTATTGCATGCAAACCCAGATTCCATTCAAAAATACCTACATGATCTGGCCGAAACCAGGCCTGTTGAAGCCGAGGCTCTATTAATATTTGCCACAACACAACTACTCGAGGCAAAGAACTACAATTTGGCAGTCAGAGTACTTGCATACTCTTTACTCAAAATTGGCCTCGACCCCTCAGCCTCCCAGCTTCACACGCCGTGGTTAAAGACGCTGTTGCTGAAATTTCCGGGAGATGAGAGGCTTGCTGCAGCACTCAAAGTGCTTCACGAACAGAATAGCGTGCTGGCTTCAAAACTTGCATCCGGGTTTTTGAGGGTGTTTACAGTCAATAAGCTGCCTTGCGCAGCCATTCTCAAATTCAAGAGAAGCACTCGCTTTGGACAGAACGATCTATACTATGGTATGTTTGCTCTAAGTTACCAGAAGGATCCCGTAAGTGCGCTTGAGCTATATGACGGCCACCCCGAGCTGCACACCAAAAAAACCCTTCAGCCCCTCATTTTCGCTGCTGCACAATCGGGTGCATATCAGCGACTTCAAGAGACGTTCGAAGCAATCAAGTTGAGCGATAGGACCAGCTACCAGTACGAGACAGTGCTGCAGGCAGTTGGCAAGCTCGGAGGTCTAGAGCTACTCGAAAGCCTCGAGTCTGTTGCAAAAAGCACAAAAAAGACCTCTCTAGGGTTTTACCATGCTCTCATTTACTCTTATGGAGTTCTAGGAGAGATTGGGCACGTTCAACGCGCATTCAAGACACTATGTGACCATTACACTCCGGAAAGGAAGACCTTTACACTTATATTGTCCAGTCTCAAAGACAGCACGGAGCTGCAGTATTCGTTTGAGCTAATTGAGTCAATGGTTGCCGAGCATAAGATTCCCCTCACCAACCACGAGTTATCGCAGCTGCTCGCTATGTGCCGTCCCCGCAAGGAAACTAATATGGCAAAGTCAATTTTCAAGTGGGCACAGACGCTGTTTGAGCCTGACCTGGCATCATGGAATGCGTACCTAGGTGCCTTAGTCGAACAGCCACACGAAGCATGGGAAGCTGCACAGCGTATGCCGCATACGCCTGATATTGCCACATTCACCACCTTGTTGAGTCACTGTTCGCGCTATGGCAATGCCGATATCGGTGCCAAAGTACTCGCAGCTAAAGCTGAGCTTGAGTTGCGTAGTGATGAGCGCTGGACGGCATGTCTACTAGCGTATCAAGTCCGCTTGGGCCAAAAGCAGGCTGAAACAACTTTTAAGATACTAAATACTCGCTACAAAAAGCGCAGCGAGTATTTTGGTGTACTTCTGGACCTGTATCTCAACGCAAAGGCCATGGATAAGGCGCGAGGACTAATTGACAGTATGTTCAAGCAAAAGGTCGAGCCTGGGATTGCCTTTTACGAAAAGTATCTGAGATACTTGGTATTGGAAGGTAGTAAAAGTGGTGTGCAGTCCGCATTTAAGGTCGCTCAGGATCTGCTTCTTAAGGGGCAGTTTGACCCAGACTCAAGACTACTCCCCCGTGATCAGCTTCCAGTTACCGCTATAAAGCCTGTTATTAGGGCTTTGCTCAAAGCAAATAGCCCTGTCAGGGCTGAAACGCTTCTACAACTGGCAGAGCTCAAAGGTGTTCAGCCTTGGGTTACCGCGGGCCTTTGGATGGAGATTTCTACATATTCGCGTGAATACGATCAAACTCTCAAGTGGTGGCAAACGTTCCAGACGTCTCTTAGAAGCGTTTTCACTATGGATGCTAGCACAGTGCCGCGCAGCTTGAGAAAAGTGTACTCAACGCACATCGAGAGTCTCATCGAGACGTTAATTTGCATTCAGCAGTACGAAAAGGCTCTTGAACTTCCAAGAACTCTCGAGAAACTGGGACTTGAATTCACAACAAATAATTGGAATACCCTCGTGAAAGGTCTGTTGGGTAGCTCCAAGGACGAATTGGTGCTGGAAGCATTCAAAATAGCAGAGAGTACTCTTTCTCGAAATTGGCTCGAATCGCGAAAAGGCGGCCTCATACAGCCGCTGCTGGATGGCAGGACCATCCGCAAGCTCCACAGCTCCATGCCCAAGCTCGTGGATATGCTTAGCTCAAGAGACGGCACCACTAGGCAAAATATTTGGAAGCGCATTCCGCAACTCTATAAGTACACGCTGGCCGTGTTCAAACAATGTACATAAAAGATCTAGTTCTTGAACTCTATTTGTGCTCTTTATAAGGTGCAATGGCGTCCGTAACAGCCTTGCGATACTCCAACTGGGTCTTGATTTGATCCAAGAACACCTTGTACTTCGCGTTGAGAAGCGCCAGGTCAAACTTATCAGTTGCGGGGTGAACAACACTACCACCACCAGAAAATTTGCCCATTGCATCCCAGAGCGAGAGCTTGCCATGAGAAGTGGCTGTAGCAGCAAGAATGGCTGTACCAAACACAACAGCAGCATCAATGTATTTGGGAATGACCACAGGCATACCAGTAGCGGTTGACAAAAGCCAAGTGAGAACCTTGTTGCGGCATTGGCCACCGCTCAAATAGATGCTGGTGATCTGGTGGCCAGAATCGTTCATCTTCTCGATAATTTGCCTAGTTTGCTGGCAGATAAATTCTGCCGTACTGAGATACCTCAAGGCCAGATTGTCGAGACTGGTATCCATACTGAGGCCAATAAAAGACCCTCTCATTGTGGGATCGGCGATTGGCGAGCGATTGCCGTGCAGGTCTCCATATATGAACAAGTGACGCGACAACTCCAGTACCGATTGGTAGCCTTTTTGAATACGCATTTGCTCAAGCCTGTCGTTCAAAACATCGAAAGGTGATTTACCCAAGTGAGTACTCAAATGAGATAGCTCGTCGTAGGCAGGGTGGGTGGTCAAAATATGGTGCAAAAGTTCACCTGTAGCACTTTGGCCGCCCTCGGCCGCCCATTGACCAGGCAGCAGAGCACCTTTGTAGGGACCCCACACACCAGGCACAAACACAGGATCTGGGCTCAGGGCAATGTGGCAAGTAGAAGTACCCGCGACAGCAGCGAGGCGGTTATGAAGCTCACCAGCAGCCTTGCCCAAATCAGTCTTTGCCGCCACAGTACCAATCCAGCCAGAATAGGCATCAATAACGCCAGACCCTACGACGCAATCAGTCGTAAGGCCCAGCTCAGCAGCGCTCTGCTCTGTCAAGTTGCCAACATACTCGCCGGCGCTCTTCCAAGTTCCATTCTTTCCGGCAATTCCTCCCAAACGGGAAAAGTTGTCCTCGCAGAGATCGCCGAGGCCAATTTCCTGTAGAAACTCAGTATTCCATCCGGTCGTGGAATCGTCAACGCCAATCGGCACGTAGCCCTGCTTGCACACAGTAGAGCAAAATGAGCGAGCGTCAGAGCCACACGCTCGATCCGTAAGATAATCCGCCAAGTCGTAAAAGTAGCACTGCTTGAAGATATCAGCAGGCATGTTATTTTTCAGCCAAAGAATTTTGGGGATCTCCATCTCGATTGACATTTGGCCACCAACGTACTTCAGCAATGAGGCCTTGGTGTCGGCGATTTTTTTCGTTTCATCAGGTGCGCGGTGGTCCATCCACAGGATAATGTCCTGCTCTCTCACGTCGAAGTCAGGTCCTACGCCAATGCCGTGGAATTTGTCGTCAACAGCCACGAGTGAGCAGGTGGCATCGAATGCAATGCCCTTCACCTCTTTAGGGTCAATTCCAGTCTCCTCGAGTACTCGCTTGGTACTGAAGCAAATGCTTTCCCAGATATCTGCCGAGCTCTGATTGACGAAGTCGGGCTTGGGGGTAAACTTCTTGATAGGCTTGGAGGCAGTAGATAGAATCTCACCGCTCTCATCCATCAAGCAGGCTCTAGCAGAGCCTGTTCCAACATCAACACCAATATACATACCTAGGATATGGGGAGAAGCACTTATATATTGGCTTGCATGTCACGTGAGTGCGGAGAGGGTATGGGGAAGCCCACCCATTGCTTGCTCCTCCGTCTGTCCAAGAAATGGAGGAAACTTTCACGAATATTCAGGATTATGTTTTACATATCAAGGGGACACGTGCGACCGCCACAAACGGGTACTCCACGTTCAGTGGTGAGGTCGAGAGCAATTTGGTTTTACAGTACGCGAGTGAAAAAATGGAGAACTCTTGTTCTGAGGCGCGGCAAGAAAACGACAAGCTAATTATTGTGTTCTGGCAAGTTGACGCAGGCATCCGACTCAACAAAGCCTCATTGGAGCTAGCCCCAATCGAGCCTATCATTCCAGTGCATGCAATTACGTCGCTAATATGCACAGCTTTGCATAAAGCAAGGGCACAAATAAGTACGCTGGAAGGCCGTGTAGACTCACTGGAGCAGCAATTGGATGAGATGCTTGCTGCTAAGACAGAATTGCAAACCGACTTGCTGTCGCGCCTACATAGTGTGCTTAACGACAGAGTCGGGCAGGAGGCCACGAACAGCGAGTAAATGTATGTATAGTATCGCACAAACTGTAAAAAAAGCGAAAAAAAAAAAAGCAAAAAAACAAGCAACAAGGGTCAACAGGGAATCGAACCCCGGACCGCCTGCACCCAAAGCAGGAATCATACCTCTAGACCATTAACCCAAGTATAGCTTTGTCATTTCGTTAAGACTCTCTCAAACTGAAAATAAAGAAAAATCTCGGCGATTTTCTCAAATTGACGGATTTATCGGACTTTAATTCTTTATTTAGCATCATTTCAAATATTTGTATCCAAATATAGCTATATATTGCCTCAAAACGGCCTACCAGAGGATATTTCGTTTTAGCCCTCCTCAACAACTAGACCCAGGGACCACAAGTTTCGTACCCGACCGGACATGAGCTTGAAATTGAACCCCTATGTATTTGGTTGCGGTCTAAGCCCGCGTCCGCGTCTTTTAGAGGTGGCCAAAAATACAATACTACCCGCACGCGCACTGCGCCCTGGGTTGCAAGCCTCTAATGAACTATTTTATAGCATAGAGAGGTATTAAACGGAAAACATATATATAAATGATCACTGCGACCTGGGTTTCAAGAGGTTTTTAACGGAAAAAAGAGAAAAAGCGATCACAGAGATGAATTCGTTCTTGTCTATATCTCATATCTTGTGTTGAGCTTTTAGCAGCGATGATATGAAATTGGTAGAGAGTTTAAACCCTATCAGGAGGCTAGAGCATCATGGCGCTTTGTTAGACTCGTTAATCGGATGCATAAATATTACACCACGAGTGGCAGGAGAAGCGTACGCACCCTGTCTAAAGTTGTGCGATCTTCCTGGCTGTGACCAAAGGCTGTATCCAGAAATTTATGCTCATCAGGGAAGCTCTCAATAAGCTTCTCATAGGCGTTTTTACGCATGTGCTTGAGAGACCCCTCGTCCCATTCAAATCCCACGGCAACTGTATCCATCAAGCCTGCCAAACACAACATTGAATTTAGCAGACTAGTTCGCGGAAAGGGCGCAATCTGAGCCGCACTCGTGAGAATGTCCCAATGGCTTAAAATCTCGTTGCATAGCTTGTCGTATATTTCAGAAAGTTGGGTGGCTTGGGGTTGCAATGCCTTAACAAACAAAGCATCCACTGTTGGGTTGGAGGATAAGTGTTCCAGGCGTAGAGCGATGGCCTTGTCTGCCTGGGAGTCAACGGCTTGCTCTAGGGCCTCACAGACAGGGCCCAGTTCTGGGTCTCGTGATTTCAGCAGTCCCAAAGATTTGATCTGAGATTTGAGCGCACTCAAATTTGCCTGCCAGCTGCGGGTATCTTCTATGACGCTGGATATAGATCCACTTTCGCCGTGTGCCCTTTTTACCGCTCTAGAGGCCAATTCAGACTGATGAAGCGTCAAGGGCGCGAAATCACTGTCAATAGTGGAGGGCAGCTTTATGGCCTGCAAGCGTCCCATCAATTCAGTAGCCAAGGCCTCAATTCTGGCTTTGCACGCCGACCGTACCTCGCCGGCTAGCTTGGGAGAATCTCTCAGCAGAAAGCCGTATACCTGCACTACCTGCTCTGAGGATGACGATGTGATGAGGGAGTTGGCTAAGTCAAGCAAAATTTCGTCAGCTTTAGCGCGGAAGTCGATCTGTTGGCCCTCGGGATGTCTCTGAAAGCACTGCTCTGGGTAAAGAGGTGCCTGTAGAGCCTGGGGTGGAAGAATTTTTTGGTTCACGCGCAGAGAATCGACTAATCTGGCGGAGGATCGCTTGAATTTCACCCCATAGTCTGAGATGTACTCCAAGGTAAAGATGGTCTGCTCTACCAACTCGACTGCAGAAAGTAGATCCAGTTTGTGTAGCATTTCAAGCCTTTTGCGAGCTAGTTCTGTAGCCAATTGCGAGGGAGAGACCTTGTAGCGGATGATATACGCCAAAATCGCGTTATTGTCGGCGTCTGGCTGATGCAGCCACAGGCTAAGCTTGTTATCCAGTACTTTAGGCGCATTGGGTACATTCAGCAGTTCCAAAAGATAGTGTGTACGCGCAGCAGTCACAAGCTCACCATTTGCAGTCGCTGTAGAGAGGTTATCCAGCAGACATCCTACTAGACTTTGGAGCGCGCGCTTCTTGGCAATATTTCTCTCTGTGGTGGCATACCTTGCCGCACATTGAGATAGTTGGGACCATCTTTCGGTATTTTTTACACTTGAAAGTCCAGATATAGCGGCCTGATATTGGTTGGCTGCCGGACCGAGCTGCTTAATGCTAGCGCACAGGTTGAGAATCTCTGGGTGCGCTGCTCCGAGGGCGCTACTCGCCTCTTGCTGTAGGTGATGTTTCTCAGCCAATAACTGCGTGTGTTTTGCTCGGACATCAGCCTCGGTGTTCTCCCTGAACAGGTCTTCCCACGACATGCAAGTCAGCTTTATGGAAGTCACAGCTCGGAGCGAGATGAGGTCCAAAACATTTTTCGGCGGAAGTGTGGCCTCAATCTTGGTTTTGCGCTACGTTTCTTTTAGAGCTAGGTTCAATAAATTTAGAATCTATAATGGAGTGCTACGTTAGTTGATTAAGGCTTGTACGATAAAATGGATTCGAAATTACCACGCCTGAGCAATTCAGTATGCAAAACACAATTAAGCCTAAACGCAATTCTAGATGGCCACGGACAGTATACACACGGCTAATTAAGACTCTCGAGAGTTGTGGTGAGCGGCTTTCAACAAGCATTGTTGTTCAAGCCCAATTTCAGGGAGGAACGCCGTCTATTATAATAGAGTAGGGCTTTTTTTTTTAGAACTGTGAAGGCAAAAAATCCAAGCAAAATAGGCTCTTGAGCCTCGTCAAATTCGTGACTCGATCAACACACGACTGGAGTTGCCGCTGTTGCGAAAAAAATCTACCCAAAACTTGTAATTCGGGTTTGCCGTCATATATTCTATAGATAAATTCCCAATTGTTGTTGTTGTTGTTTAATTATTTAGTTTAGCCGCTTCTGAATGACGCCCAATTGAAGCTTTCTACTGGATAGTTTGACTGCATATATCACGTGATCTCTCATGAGGTCAAAATTCAACAAAAAAGAAAATGTTTTTTTTTTTTTGATATTCCTTAAATATGTAGTTATGGTGATTGTGGTTGTCTTAGAGCGCGGGGCCTAGGGCCGTGCGCTCGCAACGCCTGGGGTGCTGCCTATGGAACAGCGGTGGTCGACGTCGGTGC
>JAKTZS010000091.1:0-14119 GCA_030562575.1 Wickerhamiella parazyma
GTCCTAGGCTCCCTATGCTCCTATTCTAGGGAAAACCCCCCTTGGACGTTACATTGTATTGTGTCTGACTGAGCATATTTATTGTTAAAAAGACATACGCCAAAAAATTTAAAATCTTGACAGATAATTTGGGGAAAAGGTTCAAAAATGTTTTCAAATATGAAACGAAAATTGAAATGTTTTTTTCGTCCCGTCCCTCGAAAAACATGTGAATGATAGAATGGGACATTCAGAAGGGGCTAAATATTCATAATAGTAACAAAAACAGCAACAACAACGTGGGTGATAGGTCAATTAGGGAGCGGGCGTGAGCTCGCCCCCTGCACCTCCTGCGCGCTGCCCTCCCTGGGTCCAGCGCACCCACCGCTCGACCGTGCTCACTTTGAAGTGGTCCGAGTCTCGAGGCTGCCTCCGTACATCACCGCTGCCAGTCTCCCGTCTGACGCTCGCCTCCGGGCGCTACTCTTTACCGTCAATGGACTACTACCTACAATTTCTTTTACCAAGAAGGCGCACTGGGGTCGCTCTACCACGCTTGAGAGAGTAATCCCCCGTTCTAGATAATGTATACTACTTCAATCTTGTTACGCTTGTGTCCCTACCTCTATTAATGTGGTACTCGTGATGTCGTGACTATTCTTTCTTCTTGAAGCTATGCCACTTGATCCATTAATGGAAACAAGCCCAGCATCTGGGAGCGCGCAACAGCCATTCAAGCTAAGCGTCGACCGGCAGCAGCTGTATGGCCGAGGACATGCGTCGCTAGCACCGCCGTCCACTGGATACGATGACAAGCGGCTGCTGAAAAGACAGAGTGAAGCATACATGCTGAATGAAGCTATGCTGCTGCGAGTTATGCACCGGCCCCTGTGCCAGTCAAGGCCCACACGAGGCCATTTAAGTGTGACGGGACAAAGACCTATAAAAAGTGGATGCGAGGGTCAAAATGCTACTTTTAAGCCACAGCGCTCTCCTCGCAAGCCTTTGAGCCGGGTGTACAAGCCAAATTCCAAACGTCAAGACGGGCCTGGTTATGCACAGTCCACAGAGAGTTCGCGGCGGAGGCTGGTGTAGGACTTAGAAACCTGATATAGCTATTTTGAAGAAAGTCAAAAGTTTGTCCGCTTTTATAGGCGGCCAAAATGCGGTATAGACAAGAGGAAAATTGTACCCTGGAGAGCCCTGGACCAACTCTCCAGGAAGGCTACGTTCAGCTTATCTATTGGACTGAGCAGTTTATCAAGATTTACGAGTTTTAGAGACACAGTGAGGCTTTTTGTCTGGTGATGTCTGTGTGATTGTGGTACCTTGCATCAATCTGCCTCGTGCGTGAGATACATAGAGCTGGACATTCGGTTAGACTAGTATAGGCAATACACATGGGCAGGCTTTTGGTTCCTGCAAAAACTCATTTGTTTCCCCTTCATTATCGGGCAGTTTTTTCGAAGGACATTGCGCCGTTCCTTAGGAGAGCTGAAAGGTTGCTATGGGAGATGAGTGCAAGATTGTTAGACTATAGATTTAATGGAGAATGCGCAAAGATAGTGAAAGTACTGCACGGATTAAAAAAGGAGCCTTGCAGTTAAGTAGTCACATCAAGTTGGCGGAGTGGTCCGAGACTAGGCTTCCGCCAATACAGGCCCAATAGTAATTAAATTTTGATAAGTGAAATGGTAAGTCAATGCGCAATCGCACACCTCAAAATAAATTTGGCCGCAGTTTCAGCCCATGCCTTAGCAACTGGTATAGGCAGGGGGTAGCAACAGGCTGGACTATGTGAAGAGACGCGCCACCCACGATTATGGTCACACTTAATAGATCACTATGACTCAATCCTAGTAGAGAAATAGTTCAACCAATTCCAATCATAAAGTGAGCTGTTCAAGCAAACGAATCTACGCACTGGAATTAGCATGCGCTGGCGACCCTAGCAAAGACAGCATCGATACAGTGTACAGGACATAAATACACGACTAGAAGAAGTCCATTATACATGGTAAAAGCGCTTCTACTCTAGCACATTTATATATGGATATACGGGACAGACGCATTGTCGTTGGTGGTTGTATACGAGGCACACAGAGTGGTGTCAGACAGCTATGAAGCACGCGGTGGTCAAAACCAGAAGCTTAAAGATTCTTTTTTGAGGCCAATGACTCAATCTGTCACGGTTTATACCTCTTCAGCCGGAACTACTCTTCGCGACACGTTTCAGAGTCATATGTATAAAAAATCAGCTGAGAAGCCTGATATAGGCTTCTCCCAAGACATAATATTCTACGGAAGCTAACAAAATGCCCTGAGTTTGTGTCAGATTCCCAAGAGTTGTTCAATGGTGAAGGGCCAGACGTAGTTGAGGTGAGTGGTCTTCAACTCAGGTTCATGAAACAGTTGAGCATACATGTCCGTAATGCTCAGAGTTTTTTTAAATTGCTGCACGAGCCAATGGACGCAAGCAGCCACGATCTCGCGAATTTTCAGAGCGGCCCGCATGGTGCATACGCGTGCGTAGTCTTGAATAACAGCCTTGGAAAAAAAGGCGCCATAAATCCGCCACATTCACCAATTCGATCCTCTACCTCCACCCATACCCTCATCTCTGCGCCCATTGATGCCGTCAAGAAGTGCGTCGTCCGCGGCTTGGCCCTTGCGCAGGCCAGTTGCACCATCGCTCAAACCTATACGCCTTTTTTAGACTATAGTTTTACAACAATCACCCTCTTTGTTCAGCACAACCTCAAGAACAGCCACTACAGCTGCTAATGTCCTCAGTTGGCCATCGAGGTCAAAATACTAGCAAGGCCAGGACTAGATACGTATACACTGCTAGGCTGGGCGCTGTTCATGATGGTCTTTTAAGTGTTGCGGCGAAAGCGCAGGACATGTATAGGTATTAAAGGGTTAAATCCCAAGTAGCTCGATTTAGCAACGCAATACTGAATAAAGCTGCCTTTATGCACTACGACTGTATAAGAATGGTCTTTATCAACAAGCTTAATAGTACTTAGAGGTTCAGCCACCTACGATTGCCGATTGAATACACAGCGCCAGCGCCACATGCGCCACTTCTGATTTGAACTAATTAGAAATTTTATCAGTTTCATCTAATCATGTTGCTTGCCGCCGAAATTATTTCTGTACTGGGAACTTTGATCATTGCATTTCCCAGTGGTTCTCTGCTCTCGGCATCGTCGTCAAGCCGCCTTCATGTGTACCCGACCATGACTCTGGCCGCATGGTCAATCGGATTTTTTTTGTTTGGAGTTTACTTCAACCGGCATCCGCACGCTGGTCACCAGCGCCATCACCACGTTATTACTGACATTGTCGCTTTTCCTGAAGTTTTCAAGTTTGTGGCATATATCCTGAGTGCCCTCACGTGGGCGTGCATTCTGCGCGAAAAGTTTGTCCTGAGCAGGGCGAAGTCCTCAGCTGTAGACTACGCGAAATGGGTCGGTGCTCCGCTTGGTTTTGTCGTCACATATCTGTTCTTGACCAGCTGGGTCAACCAGTTCTTTTCCTGGCCCAGCAAGTATCTTCGCACCATGGGCTTTTTGGGTATTTTGGGCTCACTTATCTATGCAGCAGGCAACGCTATGCTCGTAAATCGGGGGGTTTCCATCGACAGGGACATGTTTGTGTTTCAAACCCTTGGGTTCTTGATGTACTCGGTCAACACCACTCTGATGTATAAGAACCCCGACTGGTATGCGGTCACTGCCATCGCTATCTTTTTGTTTGCAAATATTGCCCTGCTTGCAAGCCTTTTGTTTACCCGCAAGTCTCACTCTTACGAACAGTTGAGAGAGGATGCGATTGAAATGCCAGATTTGCCCACAAGTCGTCCCCGCAGCCGCGTTCAGCAAGAAGAGTACTAGTCTAGATTGGTTTATGAGTTATGAATTACGACTGCTTGATCGCGCTTAACTTGTCGGAAAGTGTCAGCGGGCGCTTATCTTGCAATTAACCGATGATCTATAAATCCGGAGACACGCGACCTGGGCATGACATTGATAATGTTAGCTTCACTCGTCTTCGCCCTGGCAGCAGCAGCCAATACACTTGAGGAACGATGGGGTTATGACTGGCCGTTCAGTGGCATTTCGACTTTTGCGCACCTCGACACAGAGCGCTGTCTCACCACCCCTGATGCTTCATTTGATGTGGCATTTATTGGTGTTCCCTTTGACACTGTTGTGTCTTACCGTCCAGGTGCAAGATTTGGCCCTAGAGCTATTAGAGCCGCATCAATGCGCCAGACCTCCATGAGAGGCTTCAATGTCCGGGCTGGTATCAACCCTTACCAGGACTGGGCCACAGTGATTGACTGTATGGACATGCCTGTGAGTGCTTTTGACCCCAAACTCGCGCTCTATCAAATGACAGAGGGCTTCAAGGAGCTGCTCACCCGCAAAACACCAAAGGGAGGTGTACCTAAATTGATCTCGCTTGGCGGCGACCACTCGATCGTGCTTCCGCATTTGAGAGCACTCAAAGAAATTTATGGGCCCATTTCGGTTATTCACTTTGATGCACACATGGACACATGGCTCCCGACGAAATACCCATCTGGATGGGAGGAGGCCGAGGCGACTTCTGGCCAATTCACACACGGCACAATGTTCTGGATGGCTCATCAGGAGGGTCTCTTGAATACAAGCACTTGCATGCACGCGGGCTTGCGTAGCCGTCTCAGTGGAACCGACTTTGGAGACTATGAGGACGATGAGGCCCAGGGGTTTGCCCGCATTTCATGTGACGACATTGACCGCATTGGTGTTGAGGGAATAATCAACGCCATAAAGGCACGCGTTGGAGACAGCCCGTGTTACCTCTCGGTCGACATTGATGTGATTGACCCCGGAATGGCGCCCGGTACCGGTACCCCTGAGGTTGGCGGCTGGACCACGCGTGAGCTTATTGCAATTCTGAGGGGGTTGGATAACCTGAACGTTATTGGAGCTGATATTGTCGAAGTATCCCCTTCCTACGATAGCGCCGAGGTGACTGCTCTGGCCGCAGCCCAAGTCGCCTATGAGATTCTTACCAGCATTGTGGTCAAGGGCAAGGGCTCTGTGTTGGAGGATCCCACCACGCAACTAGTGCATGAGGACCTATAGCTGGTTATGTATTCGTATCTAGGGTAAAACGTGGTGCGAGTTGAAGTCACGGGGTGAATGCAGAAGAGGCCATGAAATTCAATCCAATTCGCTTAGAATCTCTTTGATCTGGCCCTCAATTCGTTGCACGTCCGCCAGGAGTGCCTCGACGCGCTCACGTACCGGTCGCCGCCGCTTGCGCATAGCAGACGGGGTCACAGGATCCTCGACCATAGGCCCCTCACCTGCACGGGTCGCAGGCGTCCAAGGAGTACTGGGCTCTGCCAGATCTGGCGGAGGGGGTGTGCTCATCTCGCCAGGCCCTTTGTCAGCTGAATTTTTCACTCCGATGATATTTCGTCGCTTCTATTCGGAGGCACCTAAGTTTGATATCTCGTCCTATGTGAGCCGCATTCAAAGTATCTCGCAGAACCAGAGGCAAAAGTCCCTGGCCAGGGCGGCTAAGCCCGACCAGACTACCGCGGCCAAAACCGGCTCCACAAAAAGCCGCCCAGAGCAAAAAAAGCAGCCTTCTCGGGGCCAGCCCAAGTCAGAAGGCTTAAAACCACGTCAGGGTGCCAGCGCGGGAGCCAGCAAACCCAGCTATGCCAAGAGTGCCAAACCGGCCAACGCAAAATTCAGAGAACCAGGTCCACGTTCAGGTCCACGCTTTCAAGGTGCTCCAAGTAGTGCTACTAAGGCTCCTAGGGCTACTTTGGAAGCATCTAAAGCTCCAGCTGATGCCGCTGTAGTCCCAGAGACCCCCTTGCCGCCCACCAGCTTTACCTCGACGGTGATTGGCGGTCCCCTTCACACGCGTGCCGCGTTCCAGCGCAAGCCCAAGGCACCGCACCAAAAGCCCAAAACCAAAAAGCGCGTGGTACGACCCGGGCAGGCACGCGTCCAAGTCAAGCGCACCCCCCAGCAGGAGCAGCAGATCCATTCGGGGCTGCCCCTGGCATATCCTGCTCAGGAGACCGTGCAGGCAGTGCTTGCCTCGGCAAATAGCGGGTTTGCAGAGGTCGATGACATGTCGCCAGCAAGCATTGCCCGCGACCTTGTGCCTGGTCCCACCTTCAACGCGCGTTTGTGGTCGGTGATCAACAAGAGTCCCGCCAATTTGAGCGAGCTCGTGGACCGCCGCGTCAAGGGCCAGTTCTCACTTATCAAAGATGACGGGTCTCTCTCGCGCGTGCTCGACGCAAACCCCACTCTGAGTGGCGAGCACAAACAGTTCCTCGCTAGAGTCGCTGCTGGCCAAATGCCGCCCGCCCAGGTGAAGCAGGTTAGAATGTAAATATGTAAAGGCTGTATAAATATTTTATTGATTGCTGGCGTCTGTTTTGCGCAGCGCCTCGAGTCTACCCTCTGTCCACTTGAACTCTCCCTGTTTGAGTGTGCGCGCCAGATGAGCGCGCCGACATGCGTTCTGGTGCTGCTCCAAATGCCAGACCAAGAACTCTTCAACCATTGAGGCAGGCGCCGAGTCTCCGACGCAGGCAAAAACGTCATCGAGGCGCAACACATCCCGCTGCTTCTCAAGATGCTCAGCCACAACTTCGATGGGCGCAGATCTAGCAAGAGCACGCAGCGTGTACTTGGCTAGTGCAACACGCACCTCAGCATCGAGGGGCTGCCCTGTTGCATCGTACAGACAGTACCACAGAGCCGCCATGTAGTCTGCGATGTTGTCCACCAAAAAGTCAATGCATTGGTTGTGTAGACCCAATTTGCGATAGACAGCGCAGCGCTCCACCCATAACTCGGGTGCGTGCTCGTCAATAATGGCGACTATGGGGGACATGTCGCTTCCGTCCTTAACGAGAGTGGCGAACTCGGTCTCTAAAGCCACAAACGCCTTGAAATTGTCGTCACCATCGTAATCTTGCACGAAGTGCAGATACGGCCGCTTGGGCCACGCTAGCCGGCGGTACCTCGCATAAGACTCGGCAACCTCATGCTGCACAAGTTTATACTGCTCAATCAGATCGTCTACGATAATCATCGTCAAGTCTTGGGCAAACACAACTTTTTTCTTCTTGTACACCAAAAACCGGAGGTACGTGCGGTACGCTACATCCCCGTCTATTGCCTTGAGCGCTTCTAGCACTTTGTCTTGGTCAAACTTGACCTTTCCTTTTTTGATAAATACCTGCACGCCCTCGGGGTTGACCTTGACGAGCTGAAGGGCCTGGTTCCACACAAACTCGGCGTCGCTCTGAGTTCCTAGAAACTGCGCAACCTTTTTAATAGCGCCCTGCGCATACCATAACTCCAAGAGTTTGTCGTGCTGCCCTCTTTGCCGGTAGTACGCCTCCAGAACGTCATCAGGGAAGCCATCTAACTGTGGGCTATCCAGTTTTAATAGGTACTGGACGAGCTCGTCGCCTTGCAGGAGCCTTGCATAGATTGACTCGTACTTTTGATCCCATGTGATTTGGTCTAGAAACGACCGGTAAAACGTTGATGGTGGGGGGTTGGAGCGCAATTTGTCGACCAAATCCATTAGACCGGGATAAGTTGTGAATTCGTCCAGGTCACCATAAATGTACATGAAGAGATCTTGCGAGTTGTTGAGTTTGGCAAGCTGCGGCACGGCTGTGTCGGACTGGAGTTGGAGCTGGGTGAGCCCTGCAAAGATCGCTAGGTACTCGGATTCTGTAGGATCCAAAGTACCTCTAAAGGACTTGCCGGAAGCCACGATCTTTTCCGCCTCTGCGAGCAGCGATCGAGGCAAATACCATCTAATCTGGGGCTCGTTGGGCGCGTATAGAGCTGTGTGGGACGCCACCCTGGTGGAGTGGCCTAGCTTTTGCACGTTTTCTGTGCTACTGAGCCAGACCTGGTGCGTGTTCTTGAGTAGCGGCGTGCTCTCATAGGGCCAGATCTCGGCCACCTGATGCTCGCTCACGAGCTCCTGCGTCTCGAGATTGTGCACGACCATTCTCGAGGAGTTGAGCGCAAACACAAGCTTCCCCTCCACTGCAACACTTGTAGGACAAAAGTCCCACATTATTGGCTGCCTAGAGGCCTCACCTGTGAACTTGACCACCAGCCCCATCGCCGGATCATCCTGGCCCGTGCTTTGCACAACAAGGAACTCAAGCGGGTGAATTGGTACTATTATAGGCCGCAAAGGTGCAGGGAACAGCGGGATTCTAGACTCCAGCGTTAGATCCACCAGCTCGTAGAGCTCGGCCGTGGCAATCAGCAGCGACTGGCCCTGCATGCTGGCCGCGACGACCCCTTCCAGGTCAATGGACTTAGTTAGCTCCAGCTTGGCTTTGTTGGCGAGCACCCTTATCGTTTTTGATGTGATCGCTGCAACACCCGACGTGCTGGTGGTGAGGAGCTTAACGTCCCGCATGGTCGAGTTGGGTAGCAAAACCAGATCTTGATCAAGCGTGTGGGTTGAATTATGATAGACGACAAACACCCTCTGCTCTACAGCCAGGCCTAGAGGCTGGCGTTGTTTCTTGTCCTCGTACCGAGCGACTTGCTCCAGTTTAAACTCGTGCCAGCCATCTGGATCGTTTGGAGTGTCGCAACCTAATAGTTTATGCCCCGTCACACCGTTTGGGGTCAGCCTGTAGAGGACCTCATTCTCATAGTCCATGTGGCGGTGTGGCGCCGAACGGTGAGCCGACGAGGGCTTGGAACACGCGACCATTGGCAGCAAATACGAGCGAAATCTATGAAAATTATCTCCTCAACCCATCTGCGCACACCGGCTTTTGTCAGAGCGTGGCCCTAGGCACACCCATTGGGCATGCCTAATTGGGTAAGTCCATATAGATCTTTCACCTCAGGGAGGCGACACCTGCATCATGCTTGCACAGAGTCTTTTGGTGGCAGCAGGATATCCTGGAATTCTTTATCTGTCTCAGAGGGGCGACCGTGATGATGCTGCAGTCATAAAGTTTCGCCTGGGGGTCATTTCATTCTACACGCTCGCGGTTCTCTCGCTATATTGGTGGGCGTTCCCCCAAACTTCGAATTATTTTGGGGTAGGACTCGATATTTTGCAGGTATTTCAAGTACTAGCCCTCACCACAGTTCCATTTATTCCCTCGGTATGGGCTGAGCTACCCGAGGAGCTCGAGGCTCTGACGGCCACCCGCAACTTGCTCGTTGGCCCAATCACAGAGGAGATCATATATCGCGGGGTAATTTGCGGCATCTATAGAGCCAGCGGCGCATCCAATGCCCAGATTGTTCTCCAGACTCCGCTATACTTTGGCATCGCCCACTTCCACCACGGCTACGAGCAGGTGAAAGCAGGGGTGCCTGCGTCACGAGCGACTATGGTATGCCTGGTACAGTTTGCCATCACACTACTATTTGGGATGTACTCGGCATTTGTATGGGTACGCACTGGCTCTGTGTGGCCCGCGACCGCAGCGCACATCTTTTGCAACTGGGTAGGGCCCCCGACCGATGGCCACCCGCTTGCGACTGGAGCGTGCTTTGTAGTATTTTTCGTCTTGTTATCTAAATTATAGAGCGAGCTTTCCCAGCAATCCCGCAATCTGCAGCTTGCTGCCAACGCCCTGAATGATACGCACCTGGTAGAAGCCAATCTCTTTAAGTGCGTCGAGTTTGGTTTCATCGTCCACGGCCATTGTTTTTGTGACCCTAAACATTGTGGAGATGATGTCGTTGACCGAGTAGCCCTTTTGCCAGAGAGCGCCGAGGATGTCGAGCGCCATGTTAAGGTCCTTTTTGCGCGCAGCGTCAATCATATCCGCAACGAGGACGGGATGGGGCTGGTCGACAATCTTGAACACATTTTCACTGTTGATGAGGCCGTGAGCGGCGTGCGTCGACTCAAGGTTGTTGATGGCCTGACGCATGTCGCCCTCGGCGGTGAACACAAGTGCAGAAAGGCCACTGTCCTCGATGGTGATCCCCTCTGCGGCGGCTATTCTTCTGAGCCGTGCCGCGACCTGGTCGTCGGTCAGCTTTGCGAATCTGAGGATGGCGCAACGGCTCTGCAACGGCTCGATGATCTTGGAACTCTGGTTGCAGGCAAAGATGAACCGCGTGGTGTTTGCATAAATTTCCATGGTGCGTCTCAGAGCCTGCTGGGCGCCGGGTGTCATGCTGTCTGCCTCGTCCAAGAGCACCAGCTTGTGTGCTCCTCGCGGCAGCTCCACCTTGCGCTGGGCAAATGTCTTTATCTGGCCACGTACCACGTCGATTCCGCGCTCGTCCGAGGCGTTGAGCTCGAGGACTGCATTTTTGAGGTTGTCGCCCAATATTTCACGCGCCAGGCACAGGGCACTCGTGGTTTTGCCAATGCCCGGAGCGCCGCTGATGATCATATGCGGCACGTTGCCGTCGCGAGCAATAATGCGTAGCCTTTCCAAAGTCTCAGTATTTCCGACCATATCCTCGATTGTTTGAGGCCGATACTTCTCGACCCATGGCAGCTGAGGCTTTTCGACCTTTTGGCGTTTTGAAGAGGACGACATGTGGCGTGGTGGCGCACACTCCGGCCTCATTATAGCCCACATGGGATTGGCCAAGGTCCTCTGCGCACAGATTCAAGGCGACGGTCAGGGTCATCACACAGTGTAGAGCGGGTCAAGAGCAAAATTACCACGAACGTCACCCTGATGCACCTTAATGCGAGAGATGCATTGGGGCTGGGGTTTGATATATCGCCCCACAACTCCTGCTTATCTCGCAAAGTTATTCTTGTATACATCCCCATGAAAATCGACGCGCAACAAACTCCCTAAGACTTACCCTATTTCAAGTTCAACTGGGGTATTCTCTGTGTCGAGCTATCTGTCACTCGCGACAAGCCTGCTAAAAGGACCGAGGACGAGCAATCAGCGGGTCCAACAGTAATTCGCAGCTACTTAGTCCATTCGTTAGTCGAAGCGGCTATTGTGGCCGTTGCCGCAATCATGTGAGACCAACTTATGAGCTTCTTTTCTTGGGCGATAGATCACCTCTCTCCCAGTTAAACAAAAAACCCCCCAGCTAGTAAAGGCCATTAATGGGAGAAAATGCGACAAAAAAAAACCATTGCCTTATCGAGCTCAATCTCCACTTAATTGACTTTAAAATCTGGGTTCCTCGCCACAAACGCGCCAAGAGTGACCATGTGGCAGCGGCACACGAGGGAGCGGCAATTACAGCTTCCCCGACTCCAAGGCCTGTCAATCAGTATAATTATGAGTGAATACTTTTCAAACTCTAGGTGCTGGCGCTGTCTAGCCCTATCGCCTCGCAGCCGTTATCGTCTCAAGACCCGGGGGCTTGAAACTGGAATATAAAACCCGAGTCAAAATCCCGAGTCAAAATCCCGAGTCAAAAATCCCGAGTCAAATCCCGAGTCGCAACGTTATCAGCCGCACCGCCATGCTCTTCTTTCATGCTCCGCACTTGCCTGTACGATTTCCATCTCCTTAAAAATGCCAAGATGGTGGACTTTGCCGGCTATGCTATGCCCCTCCTCTACCAGGGTCAATCTCACATTGAGTCGCACAATTGGGTCCGCTCTCAGGCCGGCCTTTTCGACGTGAGCCACATGGTTCAGCACAAGTTTAGCGGTAAGGATGCCACTGCGCTTCTTGAGCGGGTCACACCGGCCGACCTTAAGAACCTTAAGCCGTTCAACAGCACCCTGTCTGTTCTCCTCAACGAATCGGGAGGAATTGTCGACGATACAATCATTTGCAAGCACGCAGAAGATGAGTATTATGTTGTTACCAATGCAGGTACTCGTGAGAACGACTTGGCATTTTTCAAGGCCCAGGCGGCCAAAATTGGCGCCTCCCCCCAGCACGAGCTAATTGGCGGTGGGCTGGTCGCATTACAGGGCCCCAAAGCTGCCGAGACTTTGCAAAAGTTTGTCTCCAATGATCTCAAGCAAATTGGGTTCGGCCAGTCTGCCTTTGTTGATCTCCTAGGAGCTCGTCTCCACGTAGCTCGCGGCGGGTACACTGGCGAGGATGGGTTTGAAATCTCAATCCCAGATGAGGAAAAGGCCCGCGAGTTTGCTGAAGCTGTGTGCACTGAGCAGGCTGTCTTGCCAATCGGCCTGGCCGCCCGCGACAGTCTGCGCCTCGAGGCCGGCATGTGCCTCTATGGCCACGACCTCAATCAGAACACAACCCCCGTTGAGGGCAGGCTTGCCTGGACGGTCGCCAAGGAGCGTCGCAAGGGCGATTTCAATGGTATCGAGACCATCCTTAGGCAGCTAAAGGACAAGGATTCTCTTATCCGCACCGGCCTCGTCTCGACAGGTCCCGCTCCACGTGAGGGGTGTGAGGTTGTCGATGAGAGTGGCAAGGTCGTGGGTACCGTCACCAGTGGCTCCATGTCGCCCACACTTAAAAAGAACGTCGCCATGGCCTACTTGCCGCGTGAGCTTGCCAAGAACGGCACCAACCTCAGCGTGATCATCCGTGGCAAAGCGAGGCCCGCTGTAGTAGCCTCTATGCCTTTTGTGCCCACAAAGTACTACAAGATTCAATAGAGCTATATACATAATTAACTTTGGCTATTTGGTGCGCCGTTGACACGAGGCTTTCCGTCTTTGACGCGAACCTCTTCAGCGGAATTTCCTTCAGGCTCCCTTTGCTTGAATTCCTTTTGCTTATCCTTGTCTTGCTCGCATTCGTGTGTATCAGTTCCGTCCTGGCGCCGCAAATGCAGAATGGTCGTTTTGGCATCGTCCGGAACAACATAGTCTTTTTCTAGCGTGCCCTTGAGCTTGAGCTGGTAAACTAGCCAATCGACTTCATCCTGAAGTATTCGGATATCATCGTCCAGATCCGCCCGACGCTTGGCCTCTTTCCGCTTGCTTCTCTGATACTCAAATAGGATGAGGCCGCCGCCTATTGCAAACACAAACGAGTCCGCTAGGAAATTGGCCCCCGACTGTATGGCCTTTTTGTCGTTAAGTGGCCGTACTTTGAGGTCTTTTTGCCCGAGGAGTCGTCTCCGAACATTGACGTCGGCTTGATGCACTCTCTGGGCAAACTGTATGCAGAGTCTGCGGAACGTCTCATGCTCCTGAGCCTGTGACTTTATTGCATTGGCGATTGGTTTGGACACAGTCTTGGCCAGCAGAGACGTAAACTTGACGTACAAGCTCATACACCAGGTTGCTTATCGAGCGAGTGAAGGTACCACCAAACTTGGGCGTGCACTTTGAAACCTTTCGGATGAACTGATTTAATGTTATTATGTCGATTTGATTTGCAAACTCAGGAAAATAAAAGAGGGATCTGAAGGTGCAGCTAGGGTACAATTGTGCGCCAATGATTCCAAATCAACATGGCCACAGCATACGCACGCGTATAGTCGAGTGGTGGCAATAAGTGTGACGCGGCCCAAGTGATGCAATTAGAATAATACAAAAAAAAAAAATTGGACGACAGCGGACTCGAACCGCTGACCTCGTGCATGCTAAGCACATGTGATAACCACCTACACCAGACGCCCTCTTTTCGAAAAAAATTTTTGGTGGGCTCTTGCCAGTGACACCCTAAAACGTAAAAAACGCGCTTACTAATACAACAAAACTAAGTGTATGACTAAGCAATAAAAAACAAATATAAAGCCCCAGGCCATGGTTGTGAGACTATGTGTACATATTTATATTTAAAGGAAAATCAAAAAATAGCAAAAAAAGAAAAGCACTTTGCGGCGGTTCGAGCCTCGACACTACTTCCGTCGACCACTGCTGCCAGTCCCCAGCCTGACGCTCGCCTCCGGGCGCTACTGTTCACCGTCAAGGGACTAAAATCAACAATTAAATTTACTGAGGAGGCATATCGGGCCTGGCCCCGTACGCTCGAGCGAGGCAACCCCCCGCTTTAATCCAGAACCAACCGGCTGCGTCCATCGATGCAGCCCGATGATCCCTACCACTGTAGGGGTCCCACACCCGGCGCCAGAAACGGCGCGTTACAAATAGAGTGGCAGGTGCGGCAGATGCACTTGCGGTGGCATAGGGCCTGGAAGCGCAAGCCTTGGGAAGCCAGAGGACGGCTGCTGCT
>JAKTZS010000092.1:0-14115 GCA_030562575.1 Wickerhamiella parazyma
CGGGGAAAGATGCGTCTCGCCAGCGGAATGCTGACTAATCGGTATCATGTCAGTCGGCTTAGTGAGCAAATTTGGGCGGTTTTCATATTTTGCACGTTGTACTTCAAAATTTTTGCAAAACTTGGTTTTTGGCGTCACATGACTAGCAGAAAATTTTTTCAAAAAAAAGCGTTAGTGGTTTAGTGGTAAAATACGACGTTGCCATCGTTGTGCCCCCGGTTCGATTCCGGGCTAACGCATTTTTGCCCCTAGTAGCATCGTGTGGTCTCTCATGGACTGCGTGCTCATCTTTTTACCATCCTCCCCTCGACAAGGTCAATGAAAGCTGGGCTCAGACACAACAATTTACGATCGTTTCTCGATGCTGTTCAGCGAGGTGGAGTCAATGTCGAATCTACTGTATACCGGGGCACTCTTTACGAATATATTGCACAGCAGGCACTGCACAATGCCTTTGCGCGCCAAGGGGTGTCGCAATTAACGCGAACAGGGGGTGCCTCGGACATGGGAGTGGACCTGCTGGGCATGTGGAGGGATATTCCAATGATTGTGCAGTGCAAGTTTTGGAACAAGAAAGTGCCGCCATCCATTTGGCGCGAGATTGCGGGCGTTCACTCGTACCATTCTACTGCAAGGACCGGGTCGACGCTAATGGTGCTAGTGACACCGACTCCAATGACTACGGCGGCTACTCGCGAGTTCAGCCTGCTGCCAATTCCGCTGCTACACTGCCAAGTGCCGCCAATAACCCCGCATATGAGCTCGAGCGGGGTACTCGAGTGCCCTGTCGAGGGCTCTGCCGTCTTGAGCGCACTGACAAATTCCGCTGCCGATAATTTGCAGTTGTTTAGTGAAACGTGGGCACCTCTGAGTGGGAATGGCGTCTGAGATTTCGGTAGAGCAGACCAATCGCATCAGGCAGGCCCTGGGGTTGGTTTTGATTCCGTTGGAGGACGCTTCTGTGGAGCCGCAGAGCTGCGCTGTTGACGAGGCAATTGAGCGGCAGCTCGAGCTCCTCAAGAGTGAGAGAAATGCAGGGCCGGCTGAGGCGGCCGAGCCTGGGAAAACCCTAATTCAAGAGCCCTCGTCTGGTGCTGGGTTTTTAAAGCGGATGAGGGCGCTCCAAGCCCGGCCAAAGGTGGGCCCAGAGACGAGCACAGAGGCCAGTATAGAGAGCCTAGAGACTATAAAGGTGGTGCAGCCTGAAACGGAGATTGAGCGAGCCAAGCCAGCAGCCCGAGTGAAGCGGCCGGCAATGGATGATGCGCTCGACAGGATTGAGATTTTTGAGCCAAAGTACGCGAAATCAGACTACACAGAGCCGCCCAAGTTCAAGGTGCGCAAGCTCAAGACCGGGAAGCGCAAATTAGCCGAGGCGGTGGAGGCCCCGAGCATATCGGCCGGCGACTTTGAGCTGGAAAGAAAGGAGTTGCATATAGTTCCAAGGCGAGCTGAGCCGCATGTTGAGGTGGTTGCTGCGTCTGAAGGCGCGAGCACGACTGTTTTGTTGAGTGAGTCTGCGGCGTTGTTGAAGAAGTTGGGAGAGCGTAGGGAGCGTAGGGAGCAAGGGGAAGGGGAAGGGGAAGGGGAAGGGGGGGATGCAAGTGCAAGCACAAAAGCAAGTGCAAGTGTGAGCACAAAAGCAAGCACAAGCACAAATACCCCAAGCACCCCAAGCACCACCCCAAGCACCACCCCAAGCACCACAGACGTAGGCCTCGCAAACATGCTCTCAACGCTGCGGTCAAACGGCGTCTTGGACGAGGCCCCCGGCCGGAACCACGCGTGGATGAGGAGCGTGGCTGCCGAGCGGGCCAAGCGGGCGAGCGACCTCGCCAAACGCAGGGCCCTCGCTGGCGAGGTGGCAGGCGAAGACGAGCTCACGCGCAGAGAGGACCTCGAGCTGGCCGAGCGCCAGTTCAAGGACTACCAGCCGGTGGTGGACCTGAGCTATGTGGACAAGACGGGCACCAAGGTGTCGTCGCGAGCGGCGTGGAAGGAGCTGTCGCATAAGTTCCATGGTACGAAAAAGGGTAATTAGTTTAACTATTTCTTTTCGCTTCCCTGTGTAGTCCCCGTAGCACCTATGTAGCTTAGTGGCTGTAGCACTCGTACTCACCAAACTGGCTCACTACTCACACAACGCTGACATGTTCGTAGAGGTCGATTCAAACAGCAGAGTGTCCATCAGCAAGGAGGCCAAGGAGGCGCTGCCGCCGCGCAAAGCGCTCGAGGCCGAGGAAGCCGCCGCGCTGTGCAACCGGCTGTACGCGGACCTGGCCGCCAGCGGCGGGGAGTTCCCCAAGCCGGGCACGCGCCCCAACGCGCAAACCACGCAGTCTGCGCAAAAGCACTGCCGCAACGGGGTCGAGTGCATGAAAAAGAGCCCGCCCAAGCTCGACGAGGCGATCGCCCTGTTCAACAAGGCGCTCGAGACGGTGCTCGCGCGGCCGTACCACGAGAGCATGCAGCTGACCATGAGCGAGGTGTGCCAGTGCCTGGGCCCGCGCTGCGACGCATACATCGCGTCCAAGCAGCTGGCTAAGGCGTACGCCGACGCCTCGATGCTCACGCTGCTGGCCCCGCAGGACCCGCAGAACTACCTCCGCAAGGGCATCGTCCTGCTCGAGGGCGGCGTCAAGGACCAGGCCATTATCTTCCTCGAGTACGCTACCTGCATGCAGCCCGACAACCAGATCTTTGCCGCGGTCCTCCAAAAGGCCAAAGCCAGCTAGCTAAATATTTAATTTCGTTTGGGGGGGCAGGGAGCGCCGTTTGTCATGACGGATGCGGATCAGAGCCTGGAGGCTCGCGCCGCGCGCATAAAGCGCAACAAGGCGGAGCGGCGACGGCGTGAGGCCGCCGAGCGCGAGGCCGCTGAGCGCGCGCGGGCGGGGGCGGGGGCGGGCGCGCCGGCGGCGGACCTCGAGGTCGTCAGCGTCACCCCCAAGCGGGCCGCGCCCGCGCGCGCACAGTCTTTACCGGTCGCTACGGCCTCGCAAACCTCGCGAACGCCCACACAAACCCCCAAGCGGCGAAAATACGACCAGTTTCTCGCAAGGATCAGCTCCTCGCCCGAGCCCCAGCGCCGCCTCGCAGAGTCGCTGTTTCGCGACCTGGCCAGCCACCACGACGCCGTCAAGCAGTTCCGCGAGTCCCAGCGCGACGAGCTGCGGCGCCTCGACCACTCCCAGCCCGACGCCGCCCTCACCGCGCGCAATCTCCACAAGGTCGTGCACAGCCTGACCGTGATTGAGGAGCGGATCGCCGAGTGGCGCAACCACCTCATGAGCGGCGAGCTCCCAGAGAACATGACCCAATTCGCCAAGGAAGTCAATGCCGAGATCTCGGGAGCCATTGAGCAGGCGCAGCGCACGGTCAGGGACCACGCCGCCCAGGAGATGGCCCTCAAGGCCGAGCGCGACGCCGCGCGGGCGCGGGCGCTGCAGCAGAGAATCGAGGCTCGCACGCGGGGGCTCCCGTCGCACCCGCAGAATCCTGCGTCCATGGCCAGGTACAGGTTCCAGCCCCGGCCCCCGGTTCAGGTTCACGCTCAGGCCCAGCCTCAGGTTGAGGCTGATATGGACGACAATGACCCAGACCTGGCAGAAGGCGACGACTATGACCGCATGCACCAGCTCCTCGACGGTTCACGCGCGGCCCAGGCCCTGACCATGGCCGACCCCGCCGCCCAGGCGTCGTTCGACGAGTCCAAGCGGCGGCTGCTCGACCACGCCGGCGAGGACATTGAGCCCGTCGACCTGCCGCCGCAGCTCCTCGTCTCGGTGATGGAGCACCAGCGCAAGGGCCTGGCATGGCTCCTCAAGCAGGAGCGCTCCTCGTACAAGGGCGGCATCCTTGCCGACGACATGGGGCTGGGCAAGACCGTCCAGACACTCGCGCTGATCTATGCCAACCCCCCCGGGCCCGAGCTGGCGTGGCACAAGAAAATGACCCTAATTGTGTGCCCGCTGTCGCTCATTGACACCTGGGTGCGGGAGCTCGAGCACCGCGTCGAGCCAGAGCACCGGTTCCACGTGTATGTGCACAACGCCCGGGTCAACAAAACGCGCATCGGCACCTTCTCCGACTCGGGGGTCAACGAGACCACGCGCGTGGTGGTGACCACCTACGAGACGGTCGCCAGCGAGTACGCAAGCGTCGTCAACCCCGCAAAGCGCAAGCCCACCCCGCTGTTCAAGCAGCACTGGTACCGTGTGGTGCTAGACGAGGCGCACAACATCAAAAACTCGCTCGCCAAGCGCTCGATCGCGTGCGCCAGACTCCAGGCGAGCTACCGGCTGTGCCTCACGGGCACGCCCATGCAAAACAGCCTCAAGGAGCTGTGGCCGCTGCTGCGGTTCCTCAAGATCGAGCCATTCTGGGACGACTTTAAGCGGTTCAACCAGCTGCTGCCGTCCAAGCCCAAAATCGGCGAGAGCCTGCGCAGCTTTGAGTCGACTGAGAATGAAAAGATGGAGCACCTGCAAAAGATTTTGGACGGGTTTCTGCTGCGCCGCACAAAGTACACCAAGATCAACGGCGTGCCCATTCTCAGCAACCTGCCGCCCAAGACGCAGTACGAGGTGCACCTCAAGATGACCCCCGAGGAGCTCTCGCGGTACAATGTATTCGAGGAGGGCATGCAGGACAAGGCCAAGAGCCTGATGAGGGAGGCGCGCGAGGGTGGCCCGCAGGTGAGCAGCATCCTGGTACTGCTGCTGCGCATGCGGCAGTGGGCGTGCCACCCGTTTTTGGAGAAGGTGACCTCAGAGGCGAGGGTGTCGTGCCCGCCAAAGCAGGACCTGGAGCACGTGCAGGTGATTCGCGACATGAGCGCGAACGTGATGAGGCGCGCGGTGGACGCCCTTGAGGCCAACGCGGGCGTAGACCTCGACCCCACCAAGCTGCGGCTGTGCACCGCGTGCGGCGACCTCTCGCCGGTCGAGGTTGCGCTCGTGACGCCGTGCGGTCACCAGCTGTGCCAAGGCTGCGCAAAGACCCTTGCGAGCGAGTTCCCCAGCCACATTGCCGGGGTGGGTAGGTGCCCCGTGTGCGAGCTGGCGGTGCCCACGACGGTGGTTCTCTCGCTGGTTATGCTGATAGACAAGCGGCCGCAGATGTCGGACCGGGCGGTGCTGCAGTCGTACACTGAGTATCGCCGGGGGCTGCAGATCAAGTGGAAGCAGCAAAAGGAGGAGCGCGCGGCGCAGCTGGCGCATCTGCTTGATCGCTACGATGAGTCGTCTGGGACGGGGCGGTTTTCATTTGGCGACTCTGATTCTGAGGATGAAGTGTCTTCTCGGGACATGACTCCGTTGTTTGTTAAAGGGGAGGGCGATGTGAACGGGGTCAAGCCTGAGGTTAAACCTGAGGTCAAGCCTGAGGCCAAGCCTGAGGCCAAGCCTGAGGCCAATCCTGATGTTAATCCTGATGTCAAGTCTGACACCAAACTTGAAATTGAGCTTGAACCAGAGTCTGAACCCGAACCCGAGCCCGACTCTCAAGACGACGTCGGCGCCATCGAGGGCTCGGTCCTCGCTGAAAAAGTCCAGGCGCGCTACAAAGTCGAGCCGTCGGCAGTGGCCAAGCTGTTTTTGCGCTCAACCTGCTTCAAGGACGGGTGGGTCTCGAGCACCAAGGTCAACGCGCTGCTGGAGGCGCTTTTTGACGTGTGGCACTCCAACCCCAGCGACAAGGTGATTGTGTTTAGCTTCTTTACGTCGTTCCTTGACGTGCTGACGATCCCGCTGACCGCCGCGCGGGTGCCGTTCCTGAGCTACAACGGCGAGATGGACGCGTTGGAGCGGAGCGAGGCGCTGCGCAAGTTTCAGACGTCGTCGACCAAGCTGCTGCTGATCTCGCTGCGCACCGGCAACGCCGGGCTGACGCTCACCGAGGCCAACCACGTGTTTATCATGGAGCCGTTCTGGAACCCGTACGTGGAGGAGCAGGCCAAGGACCGCGTGCACCGGATCGGGCAGCGCAAACCGGTCAAGGTGTACCGGTTTGTGTGCAACGGGACGGTGGAGGAGCGGATCATCCAGCTGCAAAAGGATAAGATGGAGCTGATTGAGGCGGCGCTCAAGAACCCGAACCTGTCTGCGCCGCGCAATCTCTCGCGGGGGGACATGTTGTTTGCGCTTGGGTTGCGCCGTCGCTAGTATTTATTATTTATTGGGCGCTGGATAGAGATTAATTTGATTTGCGATAAAAAGGAATCTGAGATGAGTTGAAGTTTCAAATTGAAATGAAAACTGCAATGAAATCAAATTGAAAACTAGACGCTCTTCTCTTGCTCACTATCTCCCATTATGTCAGTGACTGCCTGGTAAGTAGCGCTCGCTCCCCCCCAGGGCCAAACTAACAAAGGGTGTACCTCACAGCGGTGATCCTCAACGCAGTGAGCTTGTTCCTCGAGGTGTTCTTCACCATCATGTACTCGGACCTCGAGGTCGACTACATCAACCCGATCGACCTCTGCAACCGGCTCAACCCGTTCGTGCTGCCCAAAATCGCGCTGCACGGGTTTGTGAGCTTTTTGCTGCTGGTGACCGGCCACTGGGTCACGTTCTTCCTCAACATCCCGCTTTTGGCGTTCAACGTCAACACCGTGCTCAAGGGCCAGCTCGAGCTCGACGCGACCGAGATCTTCCGCACCCTCAACCGCCACAAAAAGGAGAGCTTTGCAAAGCTCGGCTTTCACCTGGTGGTTTTTTTCGTCTACCTCTACTGCATGATTGTAGGCCTAATTGGTGATGACTAGTTTAGAGATACTTTTGTTAATATGTGGCCGTGGAAGTCCCCCTCCGTCGATGTGGAGCCCGAGCTCCGCGCCTACATCAAGGCCGCCCCCGAGCAGGCTGCCCCCGGCCCGCGCGCGGCCGTGCCCAAGCGCGAGGTCGCCACCGTCGGCAAGTCCGCACACCAGGCCGCCATGGACAACTGCATCGAGTTTGAAAAGGCCTTTAGCGCGTGCCTGCAGTCGGGCAAGTATGTCGACCGCGTCGGCAGCTGCCAGGCGCAAAAGCACACCCACGATAAGTGCGTCCAACTCCAGACGCAGGTGCTCGCGGTGATGGGCTACTCCCAGGCCAGCCTCGCAGACAAGCGCCGCATCAAGGGCGAGGCCGACGATCTGATGATTGAAAAGTGCCCCTCGCTTGAAATTTCCCCGGAGCAAGAGGCTTCGGTGGTGGCCTATTTAGAGAGCAACAGACACAGCAATTAAAAAGCCCCCCGGCCTTAAATTAAAGAGCATAGACCTGGCCGTCCCCCTCATAGGCATTGTAGATCAGCAGATTCTGGACCGGATGGTCCCGCTTGGTTAGGTAGTTGATCACCTCCTGAGCGAGGTACCCGGCCACCACGCTTGCATTTGCCGCGAGCTGGACGCTGGCGTGGCTGAGAAAGTTGGCCGTCCAGTTCTCGGGAAAGATGCTCAGAGGCAGGCCCATGGCCGTGGCCTTGGCCTCAATGTCGGCAGAGCTCATGGACTCGGACTCCCAGTGCGCCAGGAGCGCCGGGAGGTAGGGCGACACCCGCTTGAGCTGCTTTTTGCGCAGCGTCGAGGCAAACGACGCGCTCGCGGCAACTGCAGTCCTCAGGCTCGCGTACGTCTCCTCGATTAGCAGCTGCTCGTCGTCGCCGTCCTGGGTCACCTCGAGGACCGTGCGGGTGAGACTGACAGAGCCCTGCTGCGTAGGAATGTTGCCGGCGACCTTTTTGGCCTTGTACCGGTGGCTCACCAGGTCCACAAACACAAACGAGCCCCACCCCAAAAGGCCCGTCGCATACATGGCGATCCCCCGCTCGTGCGTGTGCTCATTGATGCGCAGAAGCTCCTTGTATGGCACCTCGCTCGCAACAACAACACTAAACTCCTCAAAGAACGCGGTGGGGATCTCGCTCAGCGCCCGCTCGTCGTGGTGCACAGACACCCGCGGGTTGAGGGCCCCCGCGCGCCGCAGGGTCACCGGCGCCCGCAGCATGCCGATCTCGTCCGCCCGCACAAAAAAGTTCCAGCTGAGATCCTCGTCCTCAATGTGTGTGCTGTCCACAACCGTGACAGAGCCCACGCCGGCAAGAATGATGTTTTTGAGGAGCTCGATCGAGATCGCGCCGACGCCGAGCACGCACACATGGGCATTGCTGAGATTCTGCTGCCCGTCGAGGCCCCAAAGCCGGATCTGGCGGTCGTACCGCGAGATTTCGTCCTTGGATATCATGATTAGTGGGAGAGGTTTAAACTGGTAATAAATAAGGTTAGCGCCACACCGAGGTGTAGCCGAGCCCCCTGCGCGGCTGCACGGCGACCTGGGGCCGCGGCGCCTCGTGGATCCGGGCCCTACGCGGGGCGTGCTTGCTCGACAGAGTCGGGGCCGCATGCACCGACGGGATGGGCTTGTAGATGGCGCTGTCTCTGCTTGAGGCGGAGCGTTGACGCGATGGCCGCTCGAGGGCGCCAACCACAGGCAGAACCTGCGGCTCAGTGGCCTCAGGTACCTTGGGCACCCCCTCTGGCTGGCTCGAGCGTGGCTCCTCCGGATCGTCCTCGCGCAGAAACTTGAGGCTCTCCTGAATGCTGTCGCACGTATCGTCAAGCGTGTCGCGATGCATCAACTCGTCCATCATCGACTCGGCAAACGCCCGCGTGCGCTCCTTGGACGCCAGCCGGCCAATGACCGAGTCCTCCAGGAGCTTGGCCCGCTTGAGGCGGCGCGGCGACGCTCCGCGGCCGCCTGACTCGTCGTCCTCGTCGTCGCTCAGCATGCCTGCCTCGTCCAGCAGCTTGCGCCGCCGCCATCCGCCGCCGGTGAGGTCCTTGCGCAGGGACTCGGCAAGCTCCTCCTCGCGGCTGCGCTCGTTCTCTTGGAAGAACGCGCGCATCTCGCCCTCGTCGATAGTTTGCTGCGCATCGTCCACCAGGCGCTCGACAACCCCATCGTTCTCGTCGCCGCTATCTTGGTCGTTGTCGGTGACGACCCCGCCCTCCTCGTCGGATTCCTGGGCCTGGCGGTCGAAAAACTCGTACGCGTTTTCTCTTTCCTGCCGGAACCGGCGGCTCAGCTCGGCCTGCTGCTGCGAGGCGCTCAAGTGGCGGATGTCGTCCTGGGTGTCGATGCCCTGGCGGATCTCTGCGTTTTGATTGACGTCGTCCTGCTCGTCCTCGCTGTCGCTGTCGCTGTCGTCGAGCTCTCTGCGCTGTTTCTTGAACAGTTGGCGCAGCACGGACGGGTCCATTGGTGCTGCTTGTGTAGCGTCGAGGGATTCTGTGTCGCTGGCGTCCTGTGGTGTCGCCACGTCCTGTGGTGTCGCTACATCCTGTGGTGTCGCTGCATCCTGCGGTGTTGCGGCCACATCCTCCATCACTCCATCCTCATCGCCCGATAGCTCCAACTCTGGCTCAAAGCTCACACGGCTGGGCTCTTTGGCCTTGGGCTCCTCCCCACTCGCCTCCTCGCCCGCCTCTTCACCAACCTCAAACTCCTTGGTATTGTCCAAAAACCGCTGCTCGGTCTGCTTGATCTGCTCCTTCACCACCTTCTCCAACCACCGGCCGCGGTCGTCGGTAGGGTAGTACAGCGGCTTGACAAAGTGCTCGGGCGTGGACGCGCTATGAGGCTCCTCGTCAGAAGAATCGAGATAGATATCGCCCTCCTCTTTGGACTCTTCCTGCTCGTTGAAGCCAGCCAAAAATTGCGACAGCGTCGGCTTGGCCTTGATGTGGACCTCTATTGTCTTGTCGAGCTGCCGCTTCATACGGGCAAGGCCCTGCTCGGCTGCCAAACGCGTCTCGCGGGGAGCCCTGGTCTTTTGCGGGCGCGTAGGCCGCCGAGCGGGGGCTGGGCTGGGCTCGCTGGGCTCGTCTGGCTCGTCGTCGCTCTCAAGCGCGTTCGAACGCCTCTGGGGCTGCGATTCGGCCTCGTCTTCGCTGTCGCTCTCAATTGCAGCCGAGGGTTTGCCCTTTGTGGTTTCGATCTCATGCTGCAGCTGTGATAGATCAATGGGATTCTCCTGAACTTGGACCGGTTCGGGCTGGTGACGCGTCTCTATAAACTCTGTGTAGTTGAATGTCTCCTTTTCGCCGATTTCTTCCTCTCTGAGAAGCGCCTCGAGGGCATCAATACGCGAAGGCATTGCCCGGGGTTGGTAATTCTCGACGCGTCGGGGGTAATTGGCATGGGGTCACGTGATGCCACCGTAGAAATGTCGATGTATTCTTGATTTGTTCTTGATTCTCTGGCTATTCATTTATATCTAGCTCCTTGACTGTATTTTTCATTCACCAGATCAAGCTGTGCTAGTTTGTGGCATCAACTCCAGCTAGCACTTTCAACACCAGCAAGCAGTTTCAACACCAACTCCAGCACCACCCCACAACCCCCCTTTAACCATACTAAATTAGCTTTTCGATTTCCTTCCTGACTGCATCATCCAGCCAATATCCCTGCCTGGCTTGACTAAACCTAAGCCATGAACCATGACGCTCGATGGTTGGGGTCGCCAATGCAGAGTCCTCCCTACGAGCAGAGGACCTCTAGACATCGCAGCACCCGCAGCGACGCTTCCCGGCATCTAGGAATCCCAAACACGCCGCTGAGCGGCTACCCCATCAGCCCGAGGAGCCCCAACGCCGCTCCCTGGGTTCCCATGCTGCGCCCGGTGCGGAGTTCTGCAGATCTCATGCCGCGAACCCGAAACCCTGGCAAGTTCCGCCGGGTGTTGCCCGACGGCAGCTACCTGTCGCCGCTAAATGCAATCACCACGCAGATCGCAACCACCTTCAAGATTTGCGACCCCAGCGTGAATTGCACCGTGGAGCGCAAGCCCCTGACCAAGCCGAGCGTCGGGGAGTACAACAATGGCCACGACAACTCCGAGTCTGACTACATTTTGTGCGAAAATGACCTGTTGGGCACGGACGAGAACCGGCGGTACATGGTGCTGGGGCTGCTGGGCAAGGGGACGTTTGGGCAGGTTGCCAAGTGCCAAAACCTGGCTACGCGCGAGATCGTCGCGGTCAAGGTCATCAAGAACAAGCCCGCGTACCTCAACCAGAGCATGATGGAGGTGTCCATCCTGGAGCACATCCAGCAGCACGTCACCAAAAAGGACCAGTACAACCTGCTCCAGCTCAAGGACAAGTTTGTGCACAAGGAGCACCTCTGCCTCGTGTTTGAGCTGCTGGGCATCAACCTGTACGAGGTGATTGCCAAGAACCAGTTTAGGGGCCTCGGGATCCGCAAGGTCCGTACATATTCGCTGCAGATACTCGAGGCAATGGCGATCCTCAAGGACGCCAAGCTCGTCCACTGCGACCTCAAGCCGGAGAACATCCTCCTGCGCCCCAAGTCCAACTCGGAGGGCATCAAGGTGATTGATTTCGGCTCTGCCTGCCACGAGCGGCAGTCGGTGTACACCTACATCCAGAGCAGGTTCTACCGCTCGCCCGAGGTCATTCTCGGCCTGCCCTACACAAGCTCCATCGACATGTGGTCGCTGGGGTGCATTGTGGCGGAGCTGTTTTTGGGGCTGCCCATATTCCCCGGCACTGGCGAGTACAACCAGTGGTACCGGATCGTGGAGATGCTGGGCCCGCCCCCCAAGTGGATGCTCGATATGGGCAAGAACACCAACCAGTTTATGAAGCAGTACGTCGACGCGTACGGCCAAAAGTGGTACCGACTCCGCACGATAGAGGAGCAGGTTGCCGAGTTCAACACGGACGAAAAGCCCATGAAGCGGTACTTTAACTCGACCGACCTGAGGGAGATTGTGATGAGCTACCCCATCCTGCGACAGGACATGTCCCAGCATGAGATTGACCTGGAGATGCAGCAGCGGGAGTGCCTGGTGGATTTCATCAAGGGGCTGCTGAACCTCAACCCGTTTGAGCGGTGGACCCCGCGCCAGGCGCTGTCGCACCCGTTCATGACGGGGAACCCGTTTGTGGGTCCGTTTACGCCGATGCCCGAGCGCGTTGCGCAAGAGCCGGTGCCGGTGGTGCCTGCGGTTCCTGCGGTGCCGGAATTGCCCGAGGTGCCCATAGTGCAAATGCCTATTCCGCCGGTGCCCGCTCAGCCAGTGCCATCGGGGCCCACTCACTTTCACAACACAATCACCCCAAAACTGCAACCCATGGTGCCCACCCTCACCACTCAGGGCCAGCCAGCCCCTCAGTACGGCTACCAGCCCCGACGCCGCATGCGCAGCGCAACAATCAACCAGCCAGAGCCCATCCCCAGACAGCTGCAACAAGCAGCGGCCATGGTCGTGCCCGGCGACGCCATCGCGGCCCAGCCGAGCCCCGCATACGTACCGCCCCCGGAACTCTACAAAAAATGATATTTATACAAACTATTTAACTCATCTCGAACCCACCCTCCAAAGCTGACCACTAGGAAGCACCCGAATGATTTACGCGGCCGTTTTCCGGGGTGCAGCCCCCATTGCCGAGCACGGAACAGACGCCAAGGCGCGCGTTTTCGCAAAAGCAGTCGCGGCAATGGCCTCACAGACCAAGTTTAGCTACACATCCGAGTCTATGGCGGGGCACGGCGCCCGCCGCTCAAACGGTGACCTTGTGATTGTCGTGTGCGAAGCATCCACATCGCGACGCAGGGCGTTTGCCCTGGTAGAGCGGATCGACTCGGAATTCAACTCATCGGACGACCAGCGCCAGGCCCAGGCCAAGCTGAGCTCCGTCGTCGACGGCTTTGACTGGAGTGACCCCCTCAGCAACGCACAGGCCGACATCGATCAGGTGCGCACAATTATGATTGAAAACGTCGACCGCGTGCTCGAACGCGGCGAGCGCATCAGCCTCCTGGTCGACCGTACCCAGGAGCTCTCCACGGGCGCGCACACCTTTCGCAAGCAGGCCGTATCGGCCCGCAACCGTATCTGGTGGCGCAACATGTACATGATTTGCCTGCTGGTTCTATTTATCGCGCTGTTTGTGCTCGTCGTTTACTTATTTTTTTAGCTCAACATACCCTTATGCACGGCCCCGACATTCCTCCGACACCCCACCTGTTATGGCTCACCTTGTGAAACTTTGCGTGAATGGCATCGAGCGCCAGGTTTGGAGCAACAGGGACCAATCCCGGACCGAGTCTACCTGCCAATCGCTCATCCTCCTGTTCCATGGCTTCCCCGACAACCACGACACGTGGCTGCCCACCATTGACCTGCTCGACAAGGAATTCCCCGAATCACTGATCCTGGCCCCTCAGATGCTCGGCTACGAGCCCAGCACCGCGGGCCAGCCAGACTCGAGGTACCACCTTGACGTCGTCGCAGAGGACTATGTCCTGTGGACCCAATTCGCCAAGGGCTCCCCCGTGCACTTGGTTGGCCACGACTGGGGCGCATGTGCTGCGTTCAGGGCGCAGCGTGCAAACCCTACCGTGTTCTCCTCCGTCACCACCTTGGCCATCCCGCATTCGGCTGTGTCGGGGCTGCTCTCGAGCCTAATAAAGGTGCCCAAACAGCTCTGGTACTCTAGCTACATGTTGACCATGAATCTACCCTTTGTTTATCGCCCCAGAATCTCTCAAAACGCACCCATCCCGTACATCAAGGACTTGTGGGATTACTGGAGTCCTGGCTACGAGCCAACAAGAGACGAGTTCAATTCCGTCTGCAAAACGCTGCACCAGCCCGGGGTGATGGACTCGACCACTGCATACTACCGCAATTTGGTCAAGATGGTCAACCCCGCAGGATGGCAGGTTGACTGGAACAAGCTGCTGGTGATTGGAGGCGCCAAAGACGGCTGCATGTCTGTGGATTTGTTTTATATCGACAAGGCGCGTCACCCAGACAATGTGGTCATTCTCGAGGGCGTGGGTCACTTTATGCAGCGCGAGGATCCTGCTCTGGTTGCAAAGCACATAGTGACGCACATCAGGGCTCAGTCTAGTTCCTAAGAGTAAACATAACGCGAAAATTAGAATAAAACAGCAAAAAGAATGGTCCCTAGCAGGATCGAACTGCTGATCTTCGCGTTATTAGCACGACGCCTTAACCGACTGGGCCAAGGGACCTTGTTGGCGTGTTATGCCCAAAGAAGATGCCTAGACTAAAGAGAGTCTAGAGTGTCCAAAGAGC
>JAKTZS010000093.1:0-13248 GCA_030562575.1 Wickerhamiella parazyma
GTGAGTTGCAGGCTCTTGAGGGTGTCAAGGTTGAGATCTCCAAGGACGTCAAGGATGAGCTCATCCTGACCGGTAACTCTGTCGAGAATGTTTCTCAGACTGCTGCTGCCATCAGCCAGGCCTGCTTGCCCCGCAACAAGGATATCCGTAAGTTTTTGGACGGTGTCTACGTGTCTGAGAAGACCACTGTTGTTGTTGACGAGCTGTAGATTGTTCCATAGTAGTTGCACTTCCTCCCTCGGGGAGGGGCCCGTGGGGTGTTGCAAGCTCGACACCCTCTGGGCGCACAAGAAGACTTGTGCACTATGTAGAGCCTTTTGGAGCGATCATGTAGAAGGCGCCTATTTATCTATACACAATTACCACAACATTAAATCCCAATGGTCGACATTACGAGTGCAGCGGACAAGGTCGTTTTGGTCGAGCCACCGCGTAAAATAATTGACCGGTGCCCGTGTCCAATGTCCGCGCCGGGAGTTTTCTAGCAGCGCGCGAAAGCCCTCGAGGGCCTCGCTCTCTGGGCAAATCTGCCTGGCGGCGAGCTGACGAGCGAGGACCTCAAACACGCGGAACGAGGGCTCGGAGCCAGGTTCTGCCGCCGGCGCGGCCAGCGCGACCGGCGCGCCAAGGCCGGCGATTTCCTGCTGCAATTGGTCCTTGTGGGCCTGCAGCTCGCGCATCGAGGACTGCATCCAAATGTGGCTTTGTGGTTACGTGATTTTCTTTCCATGGCGGAGCCAAACCAGTACACCGCTGGCGAGGACATAAACTTTGAGTACGCGCCGCTGGTGGCCGACAAGAAGCGGCGCAAGCGCAAGAAAAAGGGCGGGACCACCGCCGAAGTCACACTCCACGCGGACGGGCGCGGCGTGACGATAAACAACATCCCGACCAGCGAGCTGCGGGGCGCCGCGTCCACCGCCGCGGAGAGCATCTGGAACGTCACTGCTGCCGAGGAGCGGTCGCGGGTGCGCGCGTTTTGGCTCTCGCTGAGCGAGGCCGAGCGGCTGGACCTGGTGCGCCTCGACAAGGAGGTGCTGCTGGCCAAGGTGCGGCGCCAAAGGCACCCGTGCGGGTGCGCGGTGTGCGGAAAAAAGCGCGTTGCGGTCGAGCAGGAACTCGAGGCGCTGTACCAGGCCTACTATTGCGAGATCGAAGCGTTTGGCGGGCGCGAGATCCCTGGCCCCGTGCCCGCTGCGGCCGCGGCCGAGGACGAATTCAGCGACTACTACGAGCAGTACGATGAGCTTGGCGGCGGGATCCTCAGCGTGGCCGACGACCTGCTCAAGAACGACGGCCGCCGGTTTGTCGACGTGATGGAGCACCTGGCCTCGCAAAAGATACAGCGCGAGCCGCCAGACCGGTGCGAGGAGGACGAGGAGCTCGACTTTGACGAAGAGAGCATCCTTTCGGACGACCGCTTCGAGGAGGAGCGGCTGGCCGACGGGCGCCGCATGCTCCAAATCTTTGCAGCGCGAATGTTTGAGCAGCGGGTCCTTAACGCGTACCGCGAGCATGTGGCCCGTGAGCGCCAGCAGCAGCTGCTGCTCGAGATCGACGCCGAGGACGAGGCTCACTCTGCCAAGGAGGCGAAAAAGCAAAAGGACAAGGAGAAGCGCAAGTCCAAGAAGGCAATCCAGCGGCAGCAGCGGGAGGAAATCGAGCGGGAGAAGCAGCTCAAGGAGGAGCAGGAACGCGCACGGGTGGCTGCGGAGCAGGAGCGCCGTCGCCAGCAGCGTGCTGAGGAGGAGCGTGAGAAGGAGGCCAAACGGCGGCTCGAGATTGAGCAGCGGATGGCTGCTCTTGTGCTGAATGAGTCCAAGTCAAAAGCCGAAAAGGAAAAGGAGAAGGAGAAGGAAAAGGAAAAGGAAAAGCTCAAGACCCCCAAGAAGGAGAAAAAGAAGGCCCAGGGTGCGTCTGCGGCTCAGTCCAATGTGCCTGCTCAGTCTAGTATGCCTACGCACTCCAACACGCCTGCTCAGACGCATAAAACAGCACCCGCGGCATCAACACCCTCGGTACTCCCGGCACCTGCCCACCCCCAGACCTCACCCACCAGGCAGGCCTACCAGTCGCCGCATCAGTCTCAGCATATGCTCTCGCTATCCCAGGCGCCCCCTCAAACCCCCCAGTTCTTCCAGAACGTGCCGCCCCAGTCGCTCTACCAGTCCCCACAGGTACCTCAGGTGCCCCAGGTGCCGCTGCCCCTCAGCGCGGCCAACCCGTGGTTCAGGCGCGGTAACGTCGCGCCGCCGTTCAACAACCCGTGGCAGCCTGCGCCGGTGCAGGCAGCCCCGGCCCCCAAGGGGCTGTGGGGAGCCCCGCAGTGGTCGAGCACGAGCGCCGAGCGGATTCGCACCGCGGCCATCGCGTGCTGCAAGCGGCTGAACGCCGACGGCCTGGCGCCAGACGGGTTTGTCCCGTCGCAGGTCCTTTACCATGCCACAATGAACTCGCTCGGCTCGAGCATCTCCCAGAACGAGCTGTTCCAGGCATGCGGGATCGACTCAGAAACGAGCGGCTTTGAGTGCATGAGAGACCATGTCGGCCTCGTTACGCACGTCCGGTACGTGCGCTCCTAGTTATATTTTATTCTAATGCTATAAGATATGGTTCACCCCGGTGCCACGCTGACATGGTCAAGAGGTTTAGCTTTTTGGACATCTTCGTCAAGCCCAGCGAGGACGCGCGGGTGCGCACAAACTCGGGCGCCGCGCTCACGATATTCTCCTTTCTGCTCGTGGCCTGGCTCTTTCTCGGCGAGATCAGGGCCTACTACCAGGTGGTGATGGAGCCCGCCCTCGTGGTCGACAACACGCGCAACGAGCGCATGGATATCTACCTCGACATCACGTTCCCCAACCTCCCCTGCAAAATGCTCAGCCTCGACGCGGTCGACGTGAGCGGCGAGATCCAGGAGCACATGGACAAGGACCTCAAGCGCCAGGACCTCGACAGCAGCGGCAACACCCTCGACCCCAGCATCCGCCAGCGCCAGGTGCAGGAGCAGGACGCCGCTATCAGGCCTCGCCTCGAGAACCCCGAGTACGAGGGCCCCTGCTACGGCGCCAAGGAGGGCAAGTGCCTCACCTGCGACGAGATTAGGCACGCCTACGCCCAAAAGAACTGGCAGTTCCACGACGGCTCCGGCTTTGAGCAGTGCGTGGAGGAAAAGTACCCCGAGCATCTCCGCGAAAACAGCCAGAATGGCTGCCGCATGAGCGGCAAGGTCAGCGTGTCCAAGGTGGTTGGTTCGCTGCACTTCGCTCCCGGCGAGTCGTTTTTCCTCAACGGCAGGCACTCGCACGACCTCAGCGGCTACAACCTGCCCGAGCTCCCGTTTAGCTTTAGCCACACCATCAACGACTTTTCGTTTGGCCAGGGTGCCCTCGAGAACCCAATGGCCGGCGTGAGCTACCAAAATTCAGAAAAGAGTCACGTCTACCGCTACTTTACCAAGGTGGTCGCCACCGAGTTCATCTACCTCAACGGCACCCGCCTGGAAACCAACCAGTACGCGGCCACCCGCCACGACCGCTCGCTCAGGGGCGGCCGCGACAGCGACCATCCAAACACCATGCACGGTATCGGCGGCATGCCGGGCATCTGGATCACCTACGATATCAGCCCCATGAAGGTGATCAACATCGAGCGCCGCCGCCAGACCCTGAGCGGCCTCATCCTCAACATGTGCGCCACTCTGGGCGCAGTAATCACCAGCGCCGCCGTGGTTGATCGCGGCGTGTACGAGATCGACCAGGCCCTGCGCGATAAAAAGACGAGATAGCTAGTACCTAGCGACTTAAATACTCAACGGCGCTCTCCCCCCACAGCTGCCGGCCTTTATACACCGCCATCTCGGGCTCGAGCAGCTCAATGGAGTCCGCCAGCAGCTCGCTCTGACCCCGCGCCTTGATCTCCTCCAGCCGCCAAAGGTAGGTGCGCACGCTAAACACCACAAACCTGGTGCGAGGCAGCCGCATCAGGCACTGGCGCTCAGACCGCACGTAGATATCCTCAGAGTCAATTCTTCTATTCTCCTGCACAAACCCTTCCTTGCTCTTGAGACTGGTGTTGACATTCGGCTTGCACAGGTTGGCGCCCACCTGGCACGACCAGTTGCGGCGTTCCATCAACGCACCCGTCTTGATGCTCTTGAAGATTCGGTTCATGGGTAGCTCGAGCTTGTCGGTGTAGCCAGGTACGGGTACGTGTATCTCGCTCAGTTTGAGGTCAATCAGCTTTAGCGGATCAAAACCAGCAGGGTACACAAAGCTCCCGGCTCTAAGACGGTACTCTTGATCATCCTCGTCTAGCTCCAACAGTAAAAAGTCTTCTTGCACATTCTCAGCCAACACCACAAGAAGATGCTCAGGGCTCAGGCTCGACGACGCCGCGGGGTAGGGCAGCTTGCCAGCGACAGCAGCATTAACACATGGGCCATCCCGCTTATAGTACTGGGGGTATTTAGTGCACAGGTATTGCAAAACAGCATCGTACAGCTCATGCACTGCCTCTGTAGCGCGTGGGGTGGCCTTGATCAGGTCAAACTGTTTCATGCATTTGCGTTTATCCTCCAGAACTGAGCCCAAATTTTTGTCAATTAATAGCCATTCTTGCCAATTGATCTTTTTAAGACCCATCTTCAAGCTCCCGCCCGGTTTGAATGGGCAATCAGCGAGACCCTCCTCAGTTTTGAGATCAAAGTAGTTGGCGTTAATGGCCTGGCCAAGTGGAGTAGACCTAATTTTTTTGCGTTTGAGGCGACTTTGTAGTACTAGAGACAGCATCAGCACAACAATTGCTACTACTGTAACCGGTCCGGGGTCCACGATAAGAGTCATGATGATCCCAATGTGGGGAGATGGGCGCTTAAATTTGAAATCAGCCATCACATGACCTGCAACTCGTATGTTTGCAGCCAATTGATCTGTTTTTTGTTGCTTAAATCCTTATCAAGAGTCTTCTCGCTCGAGCATCCGGTTCAAAAAATACTCTTACTATCTCGACATAAACTAGCTACTCAGATACTGCTTGACGGCTTCGCCCCAGACATTGATCTCCTTGTAGGATGCCATGGGCTCGCTAACTCCATCAACTGCGCTAAGAAAGGTCTCGCCCAGGCCCTCTTCCTTGATGGTCTTCATCTGGGTGAGGAGGGTGCGCACTGTAAAGCAGATGAAACCAGAATCGGGAAGGCGCGAGAGGAGCTGCCTCTCTACGCGCAAAAATACCTCGCTTTCAAAATCCAAATCACTGGCCGACAACTCTTTGGGTTCACGGTCATCTTGACCAAACTCACTGGGGTAGAACAGCTCACAGCCCTGTGGCTGCACACTCCAGTTTAAACGCTTCACGATATGGGGAAACTGAACACGCTCAAAGTACTTGTTCATACTGCGCTTCAGCTTGCTCTCATACTGTGGAACGTTGGGAGAGTGGATCTCGGTCAGAGTCTTGTTGATCTTTTCATGGGAGTTGAATTGGGAGGGGAACGAGCCTGTCATTGCTTTAAGCACATATTCGCCTTGCTCGGTATCGAATTCAAGCAGCAAAAAGTCGTCCATGGTGTTTTCAGAGATAAACGCTAGCAGCTGCTTGCTACTAATTCCCTTGGCGTAGCGGGGCAGTTTGGCATCTCTCAGCAGGTTGTAGATAGTGTCGCCGTCCTCTTGAAAGTACTGAGGATACTTGCGGCACAAGTAGCCGAAAACACGCTCGTACAACTCACCGACCGCAGCGCACGTCGCGCGGCTCTCAGGCTGCGCAATCAAGTTGGTATCATCCCAGCGAAGCTTTTGAGTCTTTTTGCGGTATGAAGTGTACCTCTGATAGTCACTGTCTAGCACGAGCCAGTCTTGATAGGTGGCCTTCATTAGCCCCATGGTCAAATGATACGCACCAGCCTTGAAGGGCCGGTACGGTTCGGGCGGTGTCGCGTGGAGATCAAACTCCGGGGACACCGCACAGACTGGTTCCGGTTTACGTTTACTCCGCTGCCGAGAGGAAAGGAATTGGCCAATCATCCCCACAAAGAGGATGAACGCGATCAGAATCGTAACGCTGGTCGAAAACATTGGTAGTCACGCCTGACAAGGATGAGGGCCAGAGTGGCCCTCCGAGTTATTTATATGCCGCTATTTATCTAATATGCAAGGATCTGCGGGACGTGCATAAACCTGTCGATAAGAATACTGCGGGGTGCGCGTCCGTTCATTTCAAATTTGGGGGGTCATGAATCACCTCGGCCACCTAGCGTTGGTTTTGGCTATTCTAAATCACTTCCACGTCCCTTATCATGCCATCTGGGCCGATCGTTACCAATTGAATGGGCGAGTATGTGTCAACATACCGGTCAATTGAAACAGTTGAGAACAAAGCGTGTGTACATTGATAAATATAGTATTGTGCGGGCCTGATCACCCCAAAGCCCCTGACCAATGTGTGGAATCTACATTTAGTCTAGCAACCAGTACACGTACCCTTTGTTTTAACACGCGACCGTCTAATTGCGATCAGAGGTTCAAATTGCTTGCAATAAAGCGAGTCGGCAAAAAGAATAAGAAAGTACATCACACCACAAAAAATTGGACGACAGCGGACTCGAACCGCTGACCTCGTGCATGCTAAGCACATGTGATAACCACCTACACCAGACGCCCATTGAACACAATGCCAAATTTGGCTGAACATCTATATTGTTATGTACAAAACACGCAAAAACTTTTCTGAAATTACTTACAACATCATTTTAATGCCAAAGTTGGTTTTCAAATCCAAAACTAAAAATACAATTTGGAAATTTTCAGCTCCTTAATATGAGTCTATACAGTGGTAAGGAACATCAATTTAATACCATTTTAGTCACTTTTGCAGTTGCTGCCTTTATTTTCTCTTTTTAAGCCTGATATACAAAAATTAACGATATATTGCACAAATCAGTTTCTTGCAAAATTTCTAAGTTAATGGGTGATACCACTTATATTAGCATCACTCTATGACGGTGAAACACAATACCAAGTATCTTTTTGCGTTTGCCGGGATCTCCTGACGTCGGCTCTAAGCTTCCTAAAGAACGACCTCCCGCCAAGCAGACTGAGTGCAAGAATCACCGCTAATACGGGCTATTCACGCCTATATAAATTGGCTAAAGCCTGCCTTATGCTACCCAACCTTCCACCCATTCGTGCGCGTGTGTCCTCCAGCTTGCACGTGGTTCTGTGTGTTGCAGTTGCGAGCCGTCCTGAGTCAAATAAATTCGTCTTGGCGAAATTTTAGGAGTTGAGTCAATGTTGAAAAAGGACTGCTCGGAGGTCACCCAGCTGGCTGCCAATATGCGCACCAATGCTAATATATGGTAGGCATGCCGTTGACGTGACTTCCGTACAGCATAATCAGCAGTATTAAAGGATAGTGCACTGATAATTTACTGATTTATGAAGTCATGTCTCGATATAGGCTAGTGTTTAAACCCTTGAGGAAGCAGATTCATCCTGTGCGCCCCCAAGACGCTAAAATACCAAGGCATCAGGGCAGAACAGGTAAACCTCGCGGTGCTTGGCAGATCAGAACATTCCACGTCATCTTCAAGCATGGTGCAATGGCAGCGTCCTAAGAGCTGCTGAGAGAGATTAATGAGATAACAGACTGTGTGCATGTTGTCCATGCAATGTATTAGAGGTCCAGCATAACCGGCTTAAAACCTAAACGCGTTCCATGTCTGTTTTAGCAGTAACTCGCTGGCAACCTGAGCCAGCACGGGTCTTGGCACAATATTGTGGATACATACCACGTATCGTCAATAACCAAGTAAAAAGTGGAAAATATTAAGGAGTGACTGTTGACGAATAAGAAATTAACAAGCAATGAGCACGGGGTGGAACTCCGCACTTGATATCTTGAGTGTGCAATGCAGTAGAAATTCAGCGTAACAACACATCTGTGCTCCTCAAATGTAAGGTTTCGGGCCTACGCAGATAACTGTAGATAAATACTGGACATCGGCAACATTTGGTGGTACAAATTGCATGCCCCGACTCATGTAGCTCCTATATCATCTCTTTGAGCCTTTTGGAGCGTCCTCTTGGAGAGGCTCTTGAGTGCTTCTCTGTGAACCTCTATAAGTTAGTTAAAAGAAGAGGTAAAGGGCCTCAGGAAAGCGGCTACCGCTACGCCCTCAACTTCATTGTCCCTGCTGAGGACCACCACCACCGCCACTAGATAGAGATGCTAATTTTTGTGGATAAAATTATAAACTGATAGTTAGCAGAGTGTAATGTTGGCCTGAGATGGTGGGGCAAACTCTCTGGCTAACACTGGATTAGAGTCTTCACTGAGGCTCATCTCGCGAAACAGGCCTGGGTAGTGGTTTTCAAAGGTTAAAGTATCTTTCTACATATTGGGGCCGTCGGGTACCGGCCAGAAAATATGGCTGGGAAGCGCTTATTTGTAGAACCAGAGACCGGCCTTAACCTGGAACTTGGAGACGAGAGTGGAAACAACAGTGGAGATCATAGTAGTAGTGTGTACAGAAATGGTACGTTCCCCCCTCTTTTATAGTCACTTCAGCTGCAATGCACACCCGCACGATGCATGGTCATAGGGGATGGTGCATGCATAAAGGCCTTGTTGGCGCGCTGCTAAGGCAAAAGCCTTAGAACTGTTCTTGACATTTACAGCAATGTGGGCTTGTCGATAGCGATTTACCCCCCTTTTTGAAGATACATATTGCTGCTTTCGCAAGAACGGTCGCCACAACAGCCTTCAAAATTTGATATCCTGGGTGACTGGTATTCTCTTCGTCTATCGCGCTTGGTATTTCGATATTTGAGCCCGTATCTGTCCCTCAACATGAGGATCTACACTACCCCGCTACCTTATCCGTCGATTCCAAATGCATTCATGCGTCATATACGGCATCAACTTATCCGGCGATCATCAGCTTGTTAGCGCCCGAAGGTTGAGTAGTTTAAGGCCTTATTTCCTATTCAAAGTCAGGGGGTTTTCTCCCCCCCCAAGCAATAGCTAGCTTTTGCTTTCATTGTCCATCAGCTTCGGTATCAGTGCATGTGGTGTCGATCACTTGCCCATCTCGGATGACGATCGCTCTCTGAAGCGAGCGTCCACGTGGCCGCCCGTTGGCCTTGCGGCCACATAGCAAAATCCTTGGCTCAAATCTTGTCCAAGAGTCGTCTCCAGAATGTGCGCCCTCTTCTCAATCCTACGTATTATTTGTTGCCACGGAAACTTGGTGCTCGCACCCCTGCTTGCATAAACATCATACCGACTGTGCATTGGCGACCTGGTGGAGATCAAAAATTAGCTCTTTTGCATTTTATAGTACATAAGAGCAGCCAGCTGGGCTCTTCAAAGCACTTTGTTGCCGGTGGTGACCAACGCTAAAAGCGTAGACCGGTCAAGTTGCCACGGTTAGTTTTTACCGACCTCAGGACTCGCATGTTGTTACAATGCCGGTCCACCATTGCAAATTCTATGGCTCTTAATATACTCCTCTTACTCTTACTACCGGGCGCTATATAGTCACCACGACTCAATGCTTGGCGCATATGCGTATGTACGTTGTCCTTGTTTTTGGCCAGCACCGAACACCATGGAGCCGAATAACAACCCAAATTGAGTACTGATATTTCATAGAATGAACATCAAGCCAGGAGAATAATAAGCACCGTTATAAGTGAACGACAGCTTGTTCAAGTACACTCATCCACACGCACACAACATACGCGTCGATCCCTCGCTGTATTAACCACCACATGATCACAACTGCCGCTGCCATGCCAAATCTCAGTCGAGGTGCTGCATTGTATTGATGGAATAGCATTTGTACTAGCGATCAGTTTGTACACTTCACAAGGCATGGCATATGCTGCTCAAAGAACTAGACGAAATCAGCACAAACGTCAAGATCCTTCCATGCAATAGTCTACACGCTTATCTTGAGGTGTGTTAGATGTCTGAGGTTCTGTCAAGCACTCGCCTGCGCATATACTTGACAGCAACAAAATGTAAATATCAGCACATTATTCAAAGGTAGGTGGAAACAGCTGCATATGTCTTCATGATATTGCGCGCGCTACAGAATACACCGATCAAAATTTCGCGCAACCGGCCGATGGCCTAGCCCGTACCCAAACCGCCCATTATCGATATCATGAGACGGCTTTGAAGCGTACTCCGGCTGAATATGTCCTCAAGAGATCCGGATGATGCCTCCCAGTATATTGCAAGACAGCAAGGATTCATGTGTGGCAAACTCTCATCCTTAAAAGCTAACAAAAAAATCGCGAGGATAATTTAAAAAAAAAAAACAATGCTTGGTAGGTTCGGAGGATGCAATCGCAAAGACGAGGTGGACGTATTTATCAAAATCATTGCTACCAAAAGCCAAAGATTTTGCGCCGTTGCAAACTGATTTTGAGATCACGTCCTCAACTTGTCTACCATAATGTAAAAGACTGTCGTTATTGAAAACCATTTGCAGGAACTGTGAGTTGCGCCGTGTAAAATTTGTAAAAGGTTCATGTGCATTCCAATCAAGACATATACGAGGACGACTCGATGTGTGAACGGTCTAATTTTACCAAATCCTATAGGCACCAAATCTCTCTGCTACTCCGAAATCCAGCTTTTCTGTGCTCCAAGTTTACCGGATTTCAAGCCACGTCTTATAGCTCGAAAGTATCCTTGTTGAAAAAGCAGTGCAATAGAGAAATATCATGGATATAAACATATAATGGCTAGTCATGAGTTGGCCAGAGGCTTTGCGAGCGCCTCTCTGCAGCCAATGGATGCACATGCGATCCTGGTGCGTCCATGATAACTTGACGCGACGGCCGATAATAGAGAGATGAAAGCCCAGATAGGGTTTAAGCACGCAATAATCACTAGCAAGAGTCCAGGACGCTCACGCTTCAATACTGCCTCAAGCATTGTGTTGCCATCTGTTTATTTTCACCCATCCCTGAAGTATTGCCATGCTCTAGAACAACGGTGATGCTTGTGCTGAGCAATTGCACCAGCTAACATTTATGGCGGGTGTGAAGCACAGCATTTCAATGGACGGATACCCTCATCTCGCATAAATCATGCAAACCACCTGCACGCTCCGCATCAAACAAGCTCGCCAGCAACTCGCGCTAGTGATGAATACCCCATACAATTACCTCTCATAATGGTATATCCGACTTTTAATAGCCGAACTTTGCTCACGCCACAACTTCCAGTCCTTGAATGCACGGCGGCTGTGAAAGTCGTAGATCACGTGTTCCAATGGTTCGCTAGTACCTCCCATTTTTGGTTGATTAGCGCACTCATTATGTAATCATAAAGTTTCACCCCTACTTTGACAGCGGTTCCCCACAGCTTACAGCCCTAGCCCTAACGGCCGTGTTGCCAGTTTGAATGCACGGCGGCTCGTCCACAGTTTAAATTCACGGTGCCCCCCCTCCACATTCACCTAAGAATGAACATTGACGCATCCAATCCCGATAAACTCAAAGGTCTCGAGGACATCACTGCTCTCTATTTTGACCAGGCCAAGCAGAACACCAAAGACTACCCCTATAGTGAGCTGATCTCGTGGTGGCCTAAGATCAAGTGGCCACCGCTCGAGCCGTACACGTACGAGGACAAGGGCATCAATGCGGATCCGAATTACACGGACCTGTTTGCTGCAGCCTCCAAGGTTGAGCATCTGACTCCTAAGATGGGCACAGTGCTTCACGGTGTCCAGATGGACCAACTGACCAAGGCCCAGAAGGACCAGCTAGCGCGATTGACGGCGTTTCGTGGGGTTGTATTCTTCAAGGACCAGTCCATCACGATTCAGGACCAGCTTGCGCTTGGCAGGTACTATGGCAAGCTTCACCGCCACCCGCTCACCGCTGTACCCCGCGGCGCTGAGAAGGACGAGGGTCTTTATGACGTGCATGTGATTTGGGGTGACGAGAACAAGATGCCCTCGCTGGGTTACTCCCAAGTATACCAGTGGCATAGTGATGCCTCGTATGAGGTACAGCCTCCGGCCTACACGAGCCTCAAGCTGGTTCTCACTCCCGAGACTGGCGGCGACACCTCGTACAGCAGCGCTTATGGGCTCTATGATCTGCTTAGCCCTGGCATGCAGCACTATTGCGAGACGCATTCGGCGCGGCACTCGGCCGTCGAGCAGGCGCGGGACGCCGAGGTTTGGGGCCAGCATGTGCGTCGCGACCCCGTCGTGACCGAGCACCCCATGGTGCGCACGCACCCTGTAACCGGCCTCAAATCGATCTTTGTGAACCCAGGCTTTACGAGATGTATTGTTGGAGTTCCGGGTCCCGAATCAGATGCCATCTTGCAGTATCTTTTCTCCCTGATGGCTACAAACGCCACGCACTCCATTAGGTGGAAGTGGGCCGCTAATGATGTTGCCTTGTGGGATAACCGCGTCGTCACTCACGCCGCCACATATGGATGCTACCCTGGCCGCCGCCATGGGACTCGCGTGACGGTGCGCGGTGAGCGCCCGGTGTACGAGGGGGGGAAATCCCAGCAAGACGAGTTGGAGAAGCTGTTCAGCTTTCAGTCTGTGGAGAAAGATGGGTCGAAACCAGCAAATTATAACGACTAAGTTACGAGCAAGGGGACGGCATACCCGTAGAGGCGATATGAGGTACTCAAGAACCCTTCGCTGTGATCTTTGGTAAACTGTCTGACTTGGGCAGAAAACTCGTAGGTGGACTCGGCAAGGTGGCCAACATTCTCGCTAGTGATGCCGTTGATTGACAAAATCTTGACATGTCTTCGGCCAAACGCACGACTGTTTTTCGTATTCATAGTTATGTAGAATATAGTGGTAGATGTTGCTTTAAAGCGCGTGGCCTGCCGGGTACAGCCTATCATTATAGTGGTGGCAAAACCCGGTGTTGCCGGGGCAGAATGTGGTCCGTCACTGTTCAACAAGTCCCGGGCAAATACTGCTTGCTCCTATAGACCACATAGTTGCTATTAGATGTCTCGATGCCACTTACTTTTGATTCAAGGCCAGGTAAAGTACTTTTTTTTTTTTTTTTTTTAGTACAAATAGACTCTTTTTTTTTTTTCCGTTTGATACCTCTCTATGCTATAAAATAGTTCATTAGAGGCTTGCAACCCAGGGCGCAGTGCGCGTGCGGGAAAGACCGGGAGCTAAGGCTCAACCTGTGCTATAGGGACGGGGCGACTAGCGCACCCACTTTTGGCCGACAT
>JAKTZS010000094.1:0-12428 GCA_030562575.1 Wickerhamiella parazyma
GCAGGTCGCGCAGGTTGTAGTGCTCCTTCCCATCGTAGGTCTCACTGGCCAGAATTTTTCAATTTTAATAAATATCTGTCGACTTTAGGTTCTCTACCTACCATCGAGACCTCCAGGTTCCACGTCCACAGCTATCACAACGCACCACCCTGTTACATTCCAGCGAGCGTTAGTGGTTTAGTGGTAAAATACGACGTTGCCATCGTTGTGCCCCCGGTTCGATTCCGGGCTAACGCATTCTTTTTGATTTTTTGCCGTTCTAGCGTACCAAACAAGGCTGTTTTTTTGTAGACTTTTTACCTGCTGCAAGCGAGTTGAATCCCATAGGGGCTTATAGGATGTCTATGTAGCCCCATGAAACCTCAAGCAGCCTCATACAACCTATACAGCCTATACAGCACTTACTGCTCTATCTATTCAACTGGCAGCGTTCCCTGTCATCTACCTGCAGCTGTGTTTCACACCCGCAGGCACGGAATGCACTTTGAATCGGCAACAAAATTCGACACTGCTCCCGTATAAAACACCCCATCAACAACTACACGCCACCCCGAGAAGAGAACCCCCTGCCCGGTGTTTACATCTTTCCCAAAACAGTCATACATTATGCCGTTTTGCCTGGCTGGTCAAATGTCATGCACGAGGGTTAGGGGGCGCGATGTTTTAAATAAAAACGATTACGCAAGAACCAAAACACAACTAAAGCAAAGCCGCTCAGCAGATGGAACGGCAAGGTCTGCCGCCCCTTTTGGACGTATTGAACGGGTCCAGCCTTAGCCCGGTCGATCTCGACAGCTTCTACGCATTTATGCGCCAAAACTACTCAGGCGTCCAGTACCTCACCTTTTGGGTCGAAAGCAAGCGCCATCTGGAGCTTTGTCGCGAGTTTGTCAACAGTAATCTCAACTCAGAGGCCACAGGAAGAGGGCGCTATAAGTCAGGTACCTCTGACGGCCAGCGGCACTCGCCCAGCAGCAGCGTTCTATTTGACGTGCTTCAGCACGGTGTTGCGGACTCTGAGGAGGAGCGCCGCCGGACCCAGAGCACATGGCGCGACACGAGGTCATCTTATCGCTTTGGCGACGCGCGCCACTCGGATGTTCGCTGGAGTATGGGCGAGGGCACCCAGCCCGTGCAGAGCGTCCAATTGCCGCTGCGCAACAGCCAAAACTACCGGGACAGCCAGATTGAGGAGTTTCAAGCGCATCGTGTGGACACGCCAACCCGGGTGAGCATGTATCTGAGCCAAAACCCCCACGAGGAGGTCAATCTCCAAGACCTGATTGACGGCCAGGGGTTTTACGATGCCCGCGACTCGTACTCGCAGGGCGCGCAGGGCGCGCAGGGTGGCCCCGCGACTGCCGGACTGCCCGGCACTAATACGCGCAGAAAACACAGCTCGGTGGAGAGCCCGCCGCTGCTTGGCCACTCGCGCGACGGGAGCCGCACGATAACCCGCAAAGACATCTACGACGATGTGGACAAGCTGGTGGAAAAGTACCTGACGCCGTCGAGCCCCCACGCGATTGTTTTGCCTGGCGAGATGGCGGCGCAGATCCGGGTGGCCGCCCAAGGCCGCGGCAAGGACGACCCCGAGCTGTTTGAAAACGCTCGCGAGTACGTGTACAGCGCGCTGGAGCGCGAGTCGTACCCTGCCTTTCTCAACCAGCGGGCGCTGTCCAATGTGCAGCTCGACGTGTCGATGCTGCGCCTGTTTCTCGGGCTGCTGGCGCTGTTTGGGGCGTTTTGGCTCGGCTTTGCGGGTATCCTGATTGACTGGCGGCGCCCCACGCGCTGCTTTGTGATTATTCCGTTTGCCATTGGCTGGTACCTGGTGATGAGCTCGTTGTACAATGTCGACGCAGTGCTGGCGCTCACGGGGTGGGCAGAGAGCATGCACCGGCCTGTTCCGTACCTGGATAAGGTCGAGGACCCGTACCTGCTGAGCCTGATGCGCAAACGGGGCCTGTTTCTGCTCGCCATCACTGCGCTGGTCGCGGCCGCGTTTTGCGTCTTGTTCATATTTGTTCCCGGCCACCGCCTGTGACGGATGTGAGTGTCTTGCCTATTTATTTGCATTTCTTGTATTATTTTTCTAATTTGTAGTTTACGACTGTTGTGGCTGCGTGCGCGCGCGGCGGTTTGAGCGGTGTGGGAGCGCGCGCGGGTTTGGCGGCGCCAACCCTAACCCTGTGATGAGCGCGCGCCCGCAGCCCCAGCAGCAGGCAGTTGTCAGCCGTTCACATCACCCATGGGTGCCTACTGCTGCTGCGAGAAGCCGCAGGAAAAGGAGCAAGGCATTGAGCTCGGCGAGGAGGAAAGGCACGCCGTCGAGGTCCTCCTGCAGTACCTGGACTCCCGGGACGAGTGCGATCTCCTGAGCGACTCGAGCCTCGAGGCGCTCACCACCCTCGTGCACAGCGACAATCTGGACCTCCAGCGCAGCGCGGCGCTCGCATTTGCCGAGATCACCGAAAAATACATCTCGCCCGTGGACGCCACGGTGCTGGAGCCGGTGTTGCTGCTGCTGCAGAGTTCAGACCCCGAAATCCAGCGTGCGGCGGGCGCCGCGCTCGGGAATCTCGCCGTAAACAATGACAACAAGCGCCTCATTGTCGAGATGGGCGGTCTCGGGCCGCTCATGAAGCAGATGATGAGCCCCAACGTGGAGGTCCAGTGCAACGCCGTGGGATGCATGACGAACCTGGCAACCTATGAGGACAACAAGGCCAAGATCGCTCGCAGCGGGGCGCTCCTGCCCCTGACCAAGCTGGCCAAGTCGCGCGACATGCGCGTCCAGCGCAACGCCACTGGCGCACTCCTCAACATGACCCACTCCAACGAGAACCGCAAGGAGCTCGTGAATGCGGATGCTATTCCCGTCTTGGTCTCCCTGCTCGGCTCGAGCGACGCCGATGTCCAGTACTATTGCACCACAGCCCTGTCGAATATCGCAGTGGAACCCGAGAACCGCAGCACGCTGGCGCAGACCGAGCCCCATCTCGTGCACCACCTGGTCCACCTGATGGGCTGCTCGTCACCGCGCATCCAGTGCCAGGCCGCCCTGGCGCTGCGCAACCTGGCCTCCGACGCCGACTACCAGCTCGAGATCGTCAAGGCCAACGGACTCGCGCTGCTTCTGACGCTGCTCAAGAGCAGCCACACGCCTTTGGTGCTCGCCGCCGCCGCCTGTATCCGCAACGTCAGTATCAACTCACAAAACGAGTCTGCGATCGTGGACGCCGGGTTCCTGCCCCCGCTGGTGTCGATTCTCAAGCGCAGCGAGAACGAGGAGATCCTGTGCCACGCCGTATCGTCGCTGCGCAACCTCGCCGCCTCGTCCGAGCGTAGCAAGCTCGCCGTCATCGAGGCGGGCGCCCTCGAGCAGTGCATCGACCTCCTGCCCCGCGTGGCCACCAGCGTGCAGTCCGAGATCACCGCCTGCATCGCGGTGCTCGCCCTCGGCGACGAGCTCAAGGAGAGCATGCTCTCGCTGGGCATCATCAAGGTGCTGCTGCCCCTGACCCACGTCGACAATGTCGAGGTCCAGGGCAACGCCGGCGCGGCTCTCGGTAACCTGAGCTCGAAAATTTCAGACTATGACCCGTTCGTGGACGCATGGAGCTCGCCGGATGACGGTATCCAGGGCTTCCTCGCGTCATTTTTGTCGAGCGGCGAGCCGACCTTTGAGCACATCGCGGTGTGGATGATCCTCCAGCTGCTCGAGGCAGACGACCCGCGTATAGGCAAGCTATTGCTGGAATCGACCGAGATCATGCAGCAGGTGACCGCTCTGAGCCAACAAGACGTCGACGCCAGCTCAGACAGAAAGCACACATCCCAAGTGGCCGTGCCTGCGCTTGCGCGCCGCGTGGTCAAGTTTGTCGAGCGTAGCTAATTTATATTTTAATTGAACCATCTGAGTTTGCGCGCGCACTTTACCTCACGCGGGCTAATGCTACAGCGTCCTTGCGAATTTAGGGAAAAAGAAAACTTTACCATTGTCGAATATCGCCACAGGGGCGTCCCTAGAGCTCGCTGGTCAATTGCTCCGGCGGGTGGTCTATGATGTGCTTGTCCCACCATCTAGGTGTCGAAAAGTTCGGACGTTCATACGGAGGAAATGCTGGCAGACTAGTCCACCGGACCCCATTAGCACTCAGCCGCGTGTCAAGTTCTGGGAGGTATAATCCTATCATGGGTCGGTCAACGGCATTTTGGTGGAACCACTCACGCCTGCGGAACTTGATGTTTTCGTAGCGCGGAAGTCTACCATTAAGTCGTGCATGACGTGCTGCCCGGTGTAACTGGTCTTTCTCTGCCCAACTAGCGTGTGCAGGCCATCCGCAAAATTTGGCGTTTCTACTCATTGCTCGCTCCAGCTCCGCAATGGAGATTGTGCGGGTAGCATAGTCATGAATTTCAGATAGATGATGTGGGATGGCATACGTGTTGTGCTCAAGAACGACACGTAAATCCAGCTCACTATCATATGCATCCCTTTCTCCTCCCCGCTCAAGAGCTCGAATCTGGCTTTCAATCGGAGGGTTTCTCAAACATGCAATAGGACAGCCACTCTCAATAACTGCATCCCTGTAAGCAGGGTCCGTTTCTGTCCTCTCTATACTCTCGGAGCTCCACGCATCAAAGTACTCGTTGCCAAATTTCACATAATACCCACATAGATCCGCGTGATACAACAAGCAAAGGCGATTGTTCAAGTCTAGCTGTACATCGTCGAGCAGCACTAGCGGTTTGTAGTACGGTGCAGAGAAATAGTCGCACCCGCGCATGAGATCTAGTCTGTAAAAGTCCGGCGAGTATGGAGCATGTATCTCAGAGTCCAGATTCATATAGGAAAAGTGCCAATCCAACTGCAGCTCTTTAGCCCATTCACGCGGGGGCTTGACGATTTCGCGGAGCTGCCGGCTGCGTAAAGATAACCGGGCAAGATATGGATCTGCTCTCAAAGAGTCACAAGCATAAAACAATAAATTTCCAGGTTCCAGAGCACCGAGCTCCATCACTCTGCGGTCTCTCAATTGGCCACAAAACGTGCAATAGAGCTCTCTTCTGAGGAGTATCACCAACTGTGTATAAAGACTCAACAATGTGATATCTAGCTCCAAAGGTGCTCTGCAAATACCAGTGCAGTGGTAGAATTGATACTCGAGCTCATGGAAGTTCTTGCGCTCAGCAAGGAAATGTTGGTAGACGCCTTGGACATTGTGCACGTTAAACCTTCTCCATGCATAGTCGCTTGTTGCCATCAGGTACAACCTTTTGCAGCAGAGTGCTAGATTCATGTATATTTGGAGATTTCCCTCGACGTATGAGAGTATTTTGTAGATAATCTCTTTGGGTAGCGTTATAAGTGTCGCTTTAGTACAGAGTAGTGGTGGATTGAAAGCGAAAAGGTTTGGCTGTTCAAGGGCAAGAGAGTATCTATCTCGAAACCCAGGTGACAAGATGCTCTGAATATACCTCCATTGCCAATCAAAGGTGGCACGAGCCGTGGTGAAAATCTCTTGGAGTAGCATGATGATGGACGATGTATCAGAGTACAAGAGTGGCGGTAGGTTGGGTAAAATAAGGTCGATGCTTTGAAGCTAAACCTCCAACTTGAAACTCTACCCAGCCTGCAGTGCAGCTTTATACATCAATATAAGCTGGACTCAAAAACCACAATTGTGGGGCACGCAGGACGGAGCTTGGCCGTGTTATGTGTGGTATGCCTGCGTCGTGTGGCAACTGAGAAGACGCAGCCAGCGAAATCAGACAACCAGCATAAGAGAAGTGTTGGAAGCAAGTTCTTGCATTGTTTTTCGAGTGCAATGTACGATATTGTATGTATTATTTATAAACCAGTAAAAGGTCAAGGCGGGCCCGGCCAGATCACTGCCATCAACTGGGAATTCATCTGCGGCACTCGAGCACGGGCAGGTGTTGCGCAATAGCCGCAATGCTGGCATCTGGAACGGCGCAATCAGCAAAGCCGGCGAAGGACGGCTCAATCAATTCGTCATTTTTTCCAATACTCAAGCTTGTATCGGCCAGTTTTGCGACCCTGAAGTCGCAATCGCTGGGTTTTTTGGAGATGATTCTCCTCTTGCACGCTTGGGTATTGGTGAACAGGACGAATTGATTGAGACGTTCTTCGATGGCTTATCCTATTGCGCCGTTTCAGATGCCAGCATTGTGGCTATTGCGCAACACCTGCCCGTGCTCGAGTGTCGCGGGAGACAGATGTGCCATGCTGATCAGCTCTGCGGCCTGGGAGAAACTGTCCCAGTCGAAAAGTTACCGCCGATAAACCTGGCAGCGGCGCGGTTTTGTTGGAGCGCTTTAAAAACTACTCCACAGTCATTGGCGATGGTCACCAGTGAGGGTGACGACGGCACGGCCAATGTGCTTGTCGGTGATGACCTTGTGTAGGTTTGGAAAGTTGAAGGTAGAGGGACAAGTGCGGTGTTCAGTACGGTCTTGTAGTAAGGAGGCAAAGATGAAGAGCTGGCGCCCGACAAGTGGGAGAGTGAGGGCGTTGATGTTGCCGGGACGGCGATAAAGCTCGTAGGTGAAATTTTTGGCGTTTTTGGGGCTGGTGGGCATATCAGCCTTTGTTAAAGCGCGAAAAAGGCTCCAATTTGGCAATGCGCGCGTGAGAGTGGGCGCCTGTACACTATGCCATGCTCTAGCAGGAGTGGCCAGGACGTGGCTCCAGATCAGACAAGACTGATCCTGATAAAAAGTAGTGTTCTGCGCTTACGCTGCGCTTTATATATTGCTCATGCAGGCGCGGTTACGCCTGACCCCCAGATTGGTGATTTCAAGGATCCTGTTCCAAAAACGGACTCTGCATATGCATACCTGAGACACGGGCAGCAGATGTTGGCACAATATTGTTGATAAATTCTAGCTAGCGTCAAGACCCGAGTTTACGGCTGATGTCTAAATTCAAAACTCCGGCCCACTCACAGCGAGTGGGATCATGCTGACTCGAAATTTGGGCCGGGCCTTTGGCCTGAGGGCTCCCGCTGGCTGGCTTGCGCGGCCAAGCGCATGCACTTCACGACTAGTAATGCCTGAAAGGCCGCTTAGCACTGGTGCGCCCTGTCTCACCGCGCCCCGTCTCGCGTTTTTCTCACCGTGCGCGCCTCGCCTCTTTCACACGTCCCGCGCGATCCTCTCGGCCGTTTCGCCGGGATTGCAGGCCATTCCCACTACTCCACAGTTCAAAAAGCCCCGCACAATCTCCACTCGCAGCACCGCGTGGTGGCTCGCGATCGCCGCAGGGCTCGTGTTTGGTATTGTTTTGCTAGGTGGTCTGACTCGTTTGACAGAGTCGGGCCTCTCAATTACCGAGTGGAAACCAGTTACCGGCAGTTTGCCGCCCATCACCGAGGAAAATTGGCAGGCCGAGTTTGACCTCTACAAATCCAGCCCAGAGTTCAAGGAGCTCAACAGCAACATTACCCTCGAAGAGTTCAAGTTCATTTACTACATGGAGTGGGCGCACCGTCTGTGGGGCCGCACCATTGGCCTTTTTATTGTGCTCCCAGCTGGGTACTTTGTGCTCAAGCGCAAAACGTCGCCAAGCACAAACAGAGCGCTGCTGTGGATCACGGCAATGATTGGGTTCCAGGGCTTTTTGGGCTGGTGGATGGTCAAGAGCGGCCTCGACCAGGCGCACCTTGATGCTCGCCACAACACGCAGCCACGGGTGAGCCAGTACCGCCTGGCAGCGCACCTGGGCGCGGCATTCATTGTTTACTTTACCATGCTCGGGACTTCGCTCTCCATTTTTCGCGAAAACAGGTGGGTCAAGAACCCCATCGACGCCCAGCGCACTCTCACCCTCCTCAAGACAGACGTCGTCAAGCCGTTCCGCCGCTTCTCCAAGTTTCTGTTTGCGCTGACGTTTTTGACCGCAATGTCTGGCGCGTTTGTTGCCGGGCTGGACGCGGGCCTGCTGTACAACTCGTTCCCCTACATGGGCAACTCCATCGTGCCCTCGACCAACGAACTGTTTGACGACATGTACGCGACCCGCCGGGGCCTCGAGCCCTCCACGTTCAACGTTGCCCGCAAAAACCTGCTCGAGAACCCGGTGACTGTCCAGCTGGTGCACCGGATCTTGGCAGTGTCGACGTGGTCCCTGTCGGTGGCGCTGTTTGTGTATGCGCGCAGAATCAGGCCTGTTCTGCCCAAGTCTGTATATAGGGCGTCTCACGGCGTGATTGGGCTGGCCACCCTGCAGGCGACGCTCGGAATTTGCACCCTGATTTATGTGGTGCCTATCCCGCTGGCGTCTGCCCACCAGGCCGGTGCGCTGGCGCTCCTGACCCAGCTGCTGATCCTGCTCGTGCGCCTGCGGGTGCCGCGTGCTCAGATCCAAAAGCTGCTGGAGCTGATGGCCAAGCAGGCGTCCGGCAAAGTCGCTGCGGCCGAGGCTGCCAGCGCGAGCGCCGCCCGTGCCGCCAGTGCCAGCGCAGCAGCGCAGGCCGCCGTCAGGGCGTCTGTGCGCTCCTAAGACACTACCCATTCCCCCCCCATCTTTGTACATAAAATAAATAATCCCTACAGCCACGCTTTATTGGGGAAGCTGTACCGCGTCACCGTGTCGAGGTCCTCCTTCTTCTCGGCGCTCTTTTTAGGCTTTTTTGCATTGGTGTAATCCTCGAGGGCCAGGCCGAGCACCAGCTTGAACACGAGCAGCGCAAACCAGATGCACACGCTAAACATCACGCCCTTGTCGAGCTTGGCAAACATCCGCACGCAGAGGATCGCCAGCGGCAACACAGGCAGGCCGGTGCGCTTCATCATGAGGTGTGTCGAGCTCAGCTGGCGGTGCTCCACATAGTCGGCAATAAATACGCTCAGAAAGCGCTGGTAGACGCGCTTTGGCCGCAGGTTGTTGAACCGCACGATGTAGGCGTGCTTGAACCAGTCAACCACAACCATCGACCCAATAACCATCAGGCTGGGGCCCAGCAGCGCCTGCAGCTTTGTGCCAGACACCGGCCAAGTCTCGAGCACGTTTCTAAACGAGACCACCAGCAGGATCACCGCGAGCTGGAACCGCTGGGCAATATCCTCGCAGGTGATTTGGAAAAGCGACTCTCTGTCGAATTTCTTGAACGCAGAGCTCTTGATCTCGCCAAACTGGTTGCTGAGCATCAGCGTGAACAGGGCATTGGAGTACGAGTTGACCGCGACGTTGAGGGTCACGGTTTCCCAAATCAGCACAAACGAGTGGATTATGCAGTAGACGAGCGTGAAAACCCCATACAGCCACGTCCTGAACGTGCTCAGGCTGGTGTGAAGCGAGACCAGCGACTCGAGGATGTCCTGGCCGAGCGAGCAGCAGCACTTGTCAATAATCTCCAGGACATTGTACATAACAAACAGTTTGATGCCGGTTTGAGCCCTGATTCCGTGGTAAACCTTGGACGTGTTTAGGTTGAGCAGCCCGCACAGCGACACCAGAAAAATGAGGCCCTTGATGAGATCGCCGCGCCGGCTAATTGTGTTTTTACCCTTGCCCTTTCCCAGGTAATAGAGGGCAATGGCGAACCGCAGCGGTAGAATCGTCAAAACGTACAGAAACGAATCGAGGCAGATGCAGGTGCCAAAAAGGAGCACTTTTTCCACATACAGCGGAGTGATGGCAAAGTTATAGAGCGCCTCCTCCTGGTCTGCGGCCATCAGGCCCGTCGATTTGAGCTCCTGCACAAATGAGACGACCAACCTGTTGAGGTATTGCATCAGCGAGCAGAGCGGGCAGGCGGCCGGGACAGGCCACTATAGTCAGAGCGCGTACATTTTGAATTATCCAATAGGCACGCATTCTTTTTCCTTTTCGCGCAAAGCACTCTGGTCGCCACGTGACTTCCCCACAGTACTTATGCCACTGCCGGCCCTCGGCTCCCCCGCATGAGCTACAATATCAAGGATAAGGTTGCAATTATCACCGGTGCTAGCAGCGGTTTCGGCAAGGCCCTGGCCCACAGACTCGTATCCAAGGGTGGAAAGGTTGTTTTGGGCGATATCGACACCAATGCCGGCACCAAGCTGGTCCAAGAGCTGGGCGCCTCCAATGCAGTGTTCTCCAAGTGCAACGTCCTCAAAAGGGAGGATCAAATGAAGCTTTTCGAGGTGGCCGTCTCTAAATTCGGAACTGTGGACATTATGGTCAACAATGCCGGAATTGGCGACTACTCGAATTTCTACGAAGACGATGGTAAGGACTCCTGGGAGACCGTTTTGCACATTGATTTGGATGCCGTTGTGCTGGGCACACGCCTGGCGTTTGACTATTTCGCCAACAAGGCCGACAAACCGGGCGTCATTATCAACACCGCGTCCCTGGCAGGAATCTACCCCCAGGGCGGCCAGCCGGTGTATGCGGTCGCCAAGTCGGGTGTAATTGCCCTTACTCGCAGTGTCGCCCAGATGGGTGCCCCTGCAGATATCAGCGTGGTGGCTATTTGCCCAACCTTTAGCCCCACCGGCATTATCGATGCTGGCGTCAAGGCTCACGGAGACTCATTCAACGATGTCACTAGCGACCGTGTGCCCGTTGAGATGGTCATTGACGCGTTTGTATTTGCGATTGAGAATAACCAAAAGCTCAACGGCCAGTCTGTACGGGTGACCTCCCAAAAGGGCATTGATGTATACACATTCGGCCAGGGCAAGCCCTTCAAGCTGTAGTTTACTGTAAATTATAAAGGCGTTTCGTTGAAATTAGTAGTTATGCACAGTTGCACTCTGTCTTGACCTTGTCAGATTGTGCGGCTTGGTCGTTGCTCGGTACCTCAGTCTGGGACGCATTTTGTTCCGGGGTTAGCTCATTCCACAGCATATGTAGTACCCGCGTGATGCTCTTATGCTTCAGATTCTGACGAGTACGAGAACTTGGCGGTTTTCTCTTAAAGCGCACTGGTGCGCATTCTAATCCCTACGGAACACCACCATCTGGCTTGTCGAGCGGCTGTTAAGTGCAGGGAAAGTACAGCAAGTGTTGAAAGAGCTCAACAAGCAGCTAAACAGGTACGCCAAGCGCAATCCCACTGTGCTCAAAGGATTAGAGAGGTGGCCCGCAACCAATGATTAGATTCTCGAGTATATGCTGTAACCTTCCCAGCCGGCCTATGTGGACGATGGTCTTGCATTCCCTGCGCCTGATTTACCGAGCGTGCCGTTGGTGGGCGACTCTTCCCTAGATTTTTGAAGCATCCGCACTAAAAACGAGCTCAAGCAGGTATGGGCTAGGATGCAGCTGTTCAACAGCGCAAAGCGCTCAAGACTTTGCGAGTGTACTTTTTCTGCGGGTGCTCCCTGGCCAGAGCTCCACAAGCCAGCTCCGCAGTCTAATATATCGCTGTACTTTGCGAGTAGCATGGCAAATCAAGGATGGAACTTTTCGACACACTTGAGGACAAAGGTCTTGTCATTCTGGAACCTGGGCATCACGTCCAGAAGACTTGAATCCAATGAACAAGCTGTTTGAGCGATGTCTCTTTTAAGTCTGAGCCTTTGTGTCGCCATTATGAAGCCCATGCGTGCATTGCGCTCCATCAGCCTCTGCACATAACAATCATTATCTAGCACCTCCTCAGCGACAATCATAAGCCTCAACAACGCACTCACAAGCGAGCCACGCTGGCATGAATTTGAAAAAATCTGGAAACTTTTGCGGGTTCCGGTCATTGCATTGCGTATCCGACGGTGGGCTGCAGATCTTGGCATAATATTGAAAGTAGAAACTAGCTATTGTCAACAATCTTTAACTATCTAATACTATATAATAATATATAACTTATACTTATATTGAGCCTGCCAGCTAAGGGCTGGCCTTACGCGAGGCTACCTGGGTCCCTCTCTCCGTCCCATCTTACTCCTTTCCCTCCATCCCATCTTACATTCCCATATTTTTGGGACCTTCGCCAGCCACTTAGAGAAGAACTTTTGCTTGGCCCTACGGAAAAGCGAGGCCTCTGCGATGGGCGATGAGTGAAGAAGTGATATGTCTGGGGGCTCGCCGCCACGTTGCACGGGGGACCCCGCATCACGTGCCTGGTCATAGCCCTCAATCGTTTTCTGAAGATACCGCACATGCTGCACATTTTGATTGCGCAAGTAAGTGTAATTGCGACGCAAAGAGCTGAATCGCGGGAACGGCGCTATGTTTGCAGCAACCCATACCAAGACGATGGGCGGGAGTTTTGGTTCATCGGCCATATTCAGAATGGTAGTCAAAAGCCTGACCCGGACGCGTGCATCCGGAATAAACTCGAGCGGTGTGTTGCTCAGAGCCTCCAAGACAAAGTCGTTGTGAGAGACAGGCTGGGTAAAGCGAGAGTCGTTGTCGGAGACAGGCCGGGTAGAGTGGGAGACAGGCTGGGTAGATTGAGTGGGCACAGAGT
>JAKTZS010000095.1:0-12301 GCA_030562575.1 Wickerhamiella parazyma
TGTAGCCATCGATCTTGACCACTAGAGGTAGCTCTGGGAGATCGCTGAGCTGAACTTTTGCCCGCGACTCTTTCTCCTTGAACACGACGCGCTGCTCATGACCTGGGCCCGTGCTCGCTTGGACACTTGTCTCTGCTGGCGCGTTAAGCCAGTTGTCCACGAACTCCGCATACTGGGGGTGCTCAGGCTCTTTCGCACACGGGTGGTCTCGGTAGAACTTGTACTCTTCGAACAGGAGCTGGGCAGTGTCTTTGGCATAAATGCCCTCTCGAATCTTTGTTGCGCGCTCGGCGCCTGCCTGGTACTGGTCGCGCATGGCGTCACTAAGGCGCTCTAAGTTCTTCACGAGCTGCTCCTTGAGCTGCAATAGGGCGGTAGCCATCTCTTTCTTCTGAGCAGTCGACAAGTCTTCCTTCTGGGAGTCTAGCTCCAATTCTCTGTTGGGGACCATGGTAATGTCGTTGTTGTAGTAGAATAATTCCACACAGACCGCACCAGTGTAACAGAAGGGCATTGAGTAGTTTTACAGATTAGAGAGAAGATAGTTGCCACGGGAGTCCACTGTCCATTGTCCGGCGAACCTCTAAAGTCTTTAAAGAGGTAAAATCCAGAGGATCCTTGTAGGTTTGGTGAATTACATCCAGGGTTTTGCACCTGAGACCCCGCCAGCGACAATATTGAAAATGGAGCGCAGTAGAGCTTAATAGTGCGAGGAAGTAATTCACACATGATGAAGTGTGGAAATCCCATGACAGGATTGACGGTAGTCGCAGTGATGATGCCATGAGAGAGAAGTGCTGAGAGCTCTTGAAGCCGGATATTGGCTAGAGCCAGTTGAGACATGGAGGATAACAGTGCTCTTCGACCAGCGCGCTTGAAACTATGATAGCAAGTTGGATATCGCAATTGGTTACAGACTCACCCCACCACCCCTCTTGAGGTACTCTTGATTTACCCCTCTCTGAGTATTCTGAGAAGCTGCGTGAATATGCAGCCTCGCTTACTACCTGCATACACCTTGCGCTGCCGAACCATAATCGGCTTGCTTTTATAAACTTGCTCTCATCCCTCTCGACACGATGATGCCGTGATGCGTCAATTTGGATTGGTGAAATAGAATGACTCCTCGGCTGCCATTTGCAATCCCGTCTGCAAGCTTCAAGTTCACCTGGCAAACAATCACCTCACGCCCCAGCCTGAGCTCTAGCTCCGCAGAAACTGTCCATCGTTTTTATTTTGGCATGATGAGTTTGCCATTGACAGACACCCTCATTGACTTGACTTTTGCCTGAAACACGTATACACAAAGGTCCTTTCACACGGGGCAACCCTATCATCCTCGAACTCGATCTGGCACTCAAACGCGCTGCATATGGTGCCAATCACCATCGGCCTGATTATGGTCTTGGTCACCCTTCGCCACTCGGTCCCTAGCGGGGCGTGGCACAGCTCGACCAGACTCGGTGTACAGAGACTGGCCCTAGATCAATCCTGCCAGCCAGCCATAAACAGATCATTTACGCACCCCGCAACTCGCTGTATCGCTTTCACATTGTCGGGTAGTGATGTAACTGTTGGTTGCTTGAAGAGATGATCAATGTCTTTCTTGACTGCGGCATATGAGAGTCATAGCCGTCGCCATACAGTGCGGAAGTGTGACTAGTCACACGCTCATAAAAAGGGGGAAGGTATTTACGTGTAGCTTGCATGGAAATACCAGAGCCGAGGCCACAGGTCCCGCTAATGTCATTGTCTTTACTGTATGTGCCTCCAACAGAGAAAGCTCGTTTTTGATCTCATCAGGCCATCTCTTTTTTTTTTCAATTGTTGGAGCGAATCATGCAAGAACTCGATTGCTTTGAAAGATGGGGGTGGTACAAAAACGCGGAGCATCATGTCACGCTTGAATGCGCGATTCAACGGAGTGTTTTTGCCATAGAACACGATTTACCTTGCAATTGTGGCAACTAGCGGAGTTCATTCATCATGTTCGCGATGCTCCCAGGCACAGATAGACACACACCCCGTTTGGCGTCGTCGACTTTGATTCCGAGGTACTCATCGACAGGACCCTCATCTGATATCTCGAACGTACTACTTGCGATCGTGCCCAGATCCTAGGTGCGTTTCTTCTTCTCTTCCTCCTGGGCGAGCCAAACAGGGCACTCTCAGTAAACCTTGGCCTTACACGTCAGTCCTTGATTCGTGCAAGCGAAACACACAGGCGAACCATCTGGATTCACGGCAGATCGTTCACGTCCAGAGGTTTTACCCTTCCGTTGCGACTTATTGCCACCTGGCTTGTTACCAGTGGGGTGGCTGCGCTTCTGGTTTGGACTATCGTTCTTGGCACCTTTACCTTCCGTTTTCCCCCCTTTAGGCTTCGAGTCCGATGTTGTGCCAAGGAGGGTACTCAACTCCGCCAACAACACGGCCTCGTGGTTGATAATATCAACAAAACGGCCGTCCCAAATGTCCTTGCACGCCTGGCGCAACTTGAGTAAAAGAGGGGGGGCTAAGCCACTCCACATCTCTTCCCAGCGCAACGTCTCAGTCTCCGGCGCCTCGTCGGCGGCTTCCGGGAACCTCCTCATAATCAGATCATGGCGTAGTGCAAGCACTTCTCGCACGCTGAAGTCCTTCCTAGACGTGAAGTCAACGTCTCTCAGGCGTCGGCGAATCTCGCCCTCAATGCCGGCCGGATAGAGCATCGGCTCGATAATGGCAATGAACTCGCCAAAACTATTCTCACTCAGGCGCTCCTGGCCATTGATGTGCTTGGCCTTGGCATGCACATTGTGGTTCTTTGACACCAAAGACGGCACATGGAACATCCACTCCTTCTGAGGGCATCCCGATTCCCTGAACGCGATGCGTAGGTCACTGAGCCAATTCAGGTATTGGTCAATGGTCGGGTTGGGTTGCAGTTTAGGCAAGTCCGAACTGTTGACCTTTGTCGGCTTGCCATGGTCCTTGTCGATTACAACTGTATCGCCCTTCTGGCCTTGTGAGCCCATCAATGACTTCTCGTACTCGAGCTGGTACGTCACAAAGCCCCTTGGCTGGCTCATCACGTCGTCTTCGCAAAAGCGCAGCTCCTGCTCCGCCTGGTCGAGGGGTGACGAATACGTGACCTCGATAACCTCCATCATGGACTTGAGCTCTGCTGAGTAGGCTCTCATGGCTGGTCCAGACAGTTGCCTGATGTTGACCATCCTCAGTTCCTTGAGTGATACCATCTCCTCATTAAGCTGGTCTAAGCTCATTGTTTCTCTTCTTTTGGGCATGCTATAATCGTCCACACAGACCTTCAGATTTTTTTCGTGGGCGACGGATGTTTCAGTCCTTGGTGCTCAGAGTAGTAGGCTGCATCTACGCGAATTTTTGATTATGCTGTTTAATATGCGGCTTTTCGCTATTGGTAAGTTTGTCGAAGGCAGACCGACTCACTAACGCAGAATCTTCAGCCTTCACTTAGTAGACTACGGTTGGTTCACCGGCGAATTGGAGATCGGGCGGGCCTAGGAGCAGCAGCATGCACAAGAGCTATATGCCACTGGAGGACACGTCGGGCCTTAATGTGTTTGACCGTTGAGCTATAGGCGCGAAAGATGTCCGTGGAGTTGTCCTGCGTGATAGTCTCCATGGCCCAAAAAGATAGACAGCCAACGCATACAACTTGCTTCATCTGTGAAGCTCTGGTTCCGCCAGCCAGTCCGATTGAGCAGAAACACCTTGAGCCCAAATCGCAGCCTGCTTGGCTTCAAACTTGCCTTCCTGGGCAGGGCGCCAGCTCTTTTGTGACGGACGGATGGAGGGGCTTACTGGTATAACAGGCAAGGTTTGTGTGTGGTTTCGCACAAGGCACCAGATGCTGTCGGTGTCATCCCGAGCAAGGTGGAAGACAAACCGCTGAAGAGGAGGGCCAGAGGTGGCAGCGTCGAGAGCCTGTACTAGCGTCCAGTTATATTTTTTGATCAAGATATTTGGAGAAATGAGTGTGTCTTTGAAGCGCAAGTGAAAGAGTGCACCGCGGAGGCGAGAAACGTCCTTGCTCTAAAGCGCATGCATTCAAGCGCAATGTCACACTGCTCCATGACACACAATGGCTTCGAGATGTCAAAGAAGGGTGTCGCCATAAGTTGTTTTAAGCGGTAGATCCACATTGCCGATTTGACACCCAGTAGTGCAACCACATTGAGTAGCATGGGAGTGTCAAGTGCGCAAAGCAACAGTATTCATGAGAATGTCCACCAGCAAGTTCTTGTCGGATTGCATAGAGTGCGAAGATAGCGGAGATCGGTGTAAAAATGAGGGGAGGCAGCGAGCTCTTGAAATTTGAGGTTTACCTGGTCGCGGCTCGAGTCCAAGGTAATACTCTGTCGAATTGTTTTGGTAGCGATTTGCTTGATAGCTCCAGTGCCAACAAACCCGAACGACTCAAAGCTCTCAATTACAGTGGTCACATAGTCAAGTACCGTAGTGGCCCAGTGAAGCTTGTCCTTAGATGAACTAGGCGGGATCATTGAAAACTGAAATCGTAGTGCAACTGTCGTACAGAACACTGTGTCGGTGATAGGTGATTGGCTTGCTAGATGATGCTAAGACATTATTGGTAGTGATAACGTTGGCCGAGTGATCAGGGGTAGTATTGGTGGTTTGAACTGTATTGGAGGAATGTTTTTTAGCCTCAACTCGGCGCTTGTAGCACTCATCTTTTTTTTTTTTTTATCTTTTTAAGTATCTATTTTTGAGAGTAGAGCGTGAGGCTTATAGCCGAACGCTCGCATTGCCTGTGCGTCTATGGTTACCGCGGTGTTGGGATTGGAGCTGTCGGGGCATGGTGCAATCCATATCCCTTGGGTATGTCTTGGACAAAGCCAATGTGCTCCTCCAGAGGTTCTTCTGGGGGTGGTTCCCCAGCCCGGAAGCGGTACTATACGTACAGCCGACTCAGTGCGTGATGGAAGCCCGCCAGTTGGCGGTGCCACGCAAGTCGGGCCTCGAGTCCGCGTAGCTGCTCAAACGAGCGGTGCACTCATCGATGGTGTGTCCAGGAATACGGCAGTAGTTGCACCCTTTGGAGGACTTGCAGCTATCAGGTTGATTTGAGATAGCAGGTATGTTGGTGGGAACAGGCATGGTGGTAGTAGTAGTCGTGGTTGTGGAAACATCTTGGATTTCCGCTTGTTTGCTTTGTTAGACTGCTTTGGGCAGTTAGACCTTCTGAGTATACTCATAAGCCCTGCGCAGGCCGTCAGTTACGGCAAAGTGTATGATGGCAAACAAAGAGCTCAAGAATTGCTGCAGGAAGCAATTGGGACACTAGTATTCCAGCACTCGACCTTTGAGTGTGCGGCAAAGAGCTTCTTAGTAGCCAGCGAAGTACCTCGCGCGCGCACCCCAAGGAATGGTAGAAGACTGGTAGGCCACAGGCCCCAACCCCCTACGATTGTCCTGTGCTTCTTCATCTACCATCGGATGCAGAACTTCGCCGCATGTGACGACTTGCGCAGCGTTTACAAGGTACGCTCAGAGAGGTCACCGACATTACCAGACTCTAGAGTCGTCGGCAAAGATGTGTGCGCAGGTAAGGCCCCCGAAAATCCGCTTAATTGTCCAGTGTGGTGGGAGCCCTGCGATAGCTAGTGCTTGTTGAGCTTGCGCAGCCGGCTCGTATTGGAAAACCACCTATACCCCTGCGCGCGCCTGTACCGGGTCGAATGATACGAGTGGGGCCACCTGTTTATAGAGATAGATCTTTTATGAGTCTATAACCCCAAGAGTTGAGCGTTGCTGAGGTCTACGCATGGTGGTCGCCTTCATGCTCCCCTATTCAAACTCTTATGTGCTGGGCTGAGGTTGGGCGCGGAGGCGATGTCCGGTTGGACGGGAAATATCAAAGAAGAGTGGGTTAATGGCGCCCGCGGGCGATAATGCCACATGCGGGGCGCAATGTGCTGGGGCATGTGCTGGAACGTGTGTTGGGAGTTGTGTTGGAACATATTTTTGTGACGCAACATACGCTCGTGCATATGGAAGAGCATGCGACAATTTATATCTTGATTTACACCTCCCGTTGATAGAATATAAAACCACACGCTACTGCACTCGTCGGCTAGCGTGAGCACAGCATCTATTTTAAGCCTCTAGCGCAGCCGTAAAATAAGTGTGAGCTTTTCAACTTGTCCCTGCTCCTTGGTGGGCCTTTTGTCGATATATATGCTGTGATAGAACGAAGGACAGGCATCTGGTCATAGACGCTCAAATCAAGCGCTTCACACAAACCATTGCACTTACAAGTATATTGCGCACCCCTGAACGCCTGCATGCCCCATCAGACATGAACTATCTGGCTCCATTGCATTTATTTATTGCTTAGTCATCTGGTTTTAACATTTCGTGCGTTTAGTCAGCGCGGGTATGCTTTTTTTCTGTTGTCGTCACTGTGACAATATCTCAAAAAATTTTTTAAATTCGGGCGTCTGGTGTAGGTGGTTATCACATGTGCTTAGCATGCACGAGGTCAGCGGTTCGAGTCCGCTGTCGTCCAATTTTTTTTTTCAATTGACATTAGCTGCAATCTTTTTTTCCTTCCAATCCAAATTCTTGAGTTGGAATCACCCGCATACGCTCAGTTCGTCGCGCCCAAAGCGCTTTCAAGAGACCCCAAAATCACGAGCCTATAAAAAGGCTTGCAATTGTGTAGTCATCCGTAATGCTCTCTCGAGTCCGCACCATGGCGCCCAAGAGGCTGGCGAGAGGAATTCAGACCTTTGATGCATTGGATTCCCAGGTGAATATCCTGCGCAACGGCAAAATGGTCATGGCCCAGGGCTCTGGCGGCCGCAGCTCGCGTAGCGGCTACACAGTGACTGTTTTCGGCTGTGCGGGCCTCGTAGGCACTTCATTAACCACAAAGCTTGGCAAACACGGTACTCTTGTGACCGCTCCCTACCGTGAGGAGATTTACAAGCGCCACCTCAAGCCTACCGGTGATCTTGGCGTTGTGAACTTTCAGGAGTTTGATCTGCGCAATGTGCGCTCTATTGAGGACTGCGTCAAGTCTTCGGACGTTGTAGTCAACTTGGTCGGCCGCAACTGGAGCACCAAGAACTTTAGCTTCGAGGACGTGCACGTTGAGGGCGCTCGCCGCATCGCAGAGGCCACTGCCAAGGCCGGTGTGCCCCGTCTCATCCACGTTAGCTCGCACAGCGCTGATGTCAACTCCACGTCCGAATTTTACCGCACAAAGGCCCTCGGTGAGGAGGTTGTGCGCGAGGCCTACCCTGATGCCACTATTGTGCGCCCGGCGCCCGTCTATGGCAACCAGGACAAGTTCCTCAACTACCTTGGTGAGCACAACTTTTACATGTCTGCCAGCGGCGGCAAGGAGGTCATTCTCCCCACACACCTGCAGGACTTGACCAAGGCGCTCGAAATTATGATTTACAATGACGAGACCACCGGCAAGCTGTACGAGCTGAACGGCCCCGACGCCCTGAGCATGGCCGAGATCCACGAGATGGTCAAGGAGAGCGTCAAGAAGAACCTGCGCCTCGTGCACCTGCCCAAGCCCGTGCTCACCGGCCTCACCACATTCCTCCAATACGCTGCGTACTGGGAGGGCGTCATGACGCCTGATATTGTCGAGCGCCAGCTTATCAGCCAGATCGTCACCCCCGGCGCCCTGGGCTACAAGGATCTTGGCATCACCCCCCAGCACCTCAAGGACCATGTGCGTGCCTTGACCGCATGGCACCGCTCGAACGTGTTTGTGCGTGACTCTCTCGAGACTGATGTCAGACGCAAAAAGGAGAATGAGAGCTGGTCCAACATTGTCGATTAAATAGTATATTCATCTATGTGGTTTTTTTACGTTTTTGTGACGACATTTTATGGCGACTCGTCCATATGCTCTGGATCGTCCTTGATGTCTGAATCATTTTTGATATCTGAATCGTCCATAGACACATCCTCGTTGTTGCTGCGTTTAGACTCCTCACGGGCACGTCGTATCTCGATCTCCTTTCTCTGCCTCTCGAGTTCGAGCTGCTGGAGCGACTCGTGCTCAGGAGGCGGCCCGCCACGCACGCGGCGAGACTGGCGAGCCCCCTGCTCCGGCGCGGGTGACCCCCAGTCGCGGTCTTGACGGTCGCGCTTTGACGCCAAACGATCAAACTGCTCGTCATAGGCCAGCATGGAGTAGTCGACACGCTCGGTACGCGACCGGCGGCTCTCGCGCGGGGGATTGCGGCTCACAAAGGCGGTGCGAGCAGTCAGGGTATTGAGGCGGCGCATCTTTTTGAGCTCCTTGAGACGGCGCTCCTCGCTCTCGCGCGCGCTGGGCAGAAACTCCTCGAGGACCTCTACAAACATCTTGCAGTCCTTGCTCTTTGCCGGCTTGAGGCTCTCGACAAACGCCTCGAGCTCGTCGGGGTCGCTCGCCACGGGGGTCCAGTTCACCACCTCGATGTAGGGGTTGGTCTCACGGTAGAGCCTGAAGCGCGTGTCGCCCACAAACCCCTTGCAAAAGTAGTACTTGTTGAGCTCGTCGTCAAGCCCCGTGTAGCAGTAGATCGAGTCGGGGCTCAGCTTGGACATTTGGGCCAGGATGGTTTTACTGTGCTGCAGTGACCAGACGGCGAGCACGTGCAAAAACTCGAGCCGCTCCATGGGCTCGAGCTCGTCAAAACACTCCTGCGACTTCCACTTGAGGTTCTCGCTCAGGCGCCAGGTGCTGCCCAGCGAGGGTAGGATGGAGTGTAGCTCCTGCAGCGCAGAGACGTAGCGTTTGTACTCAATCTCCTTTTTGCGGTTGAGCACAAGCCCCAGCAGGCGTGCAAACAGTTTGTGAATGTTGAGATTGCTCTCCATGATACCCTCCTCAATGTCCTGCGGCCCGTACCCAGGGAGATCCTCAAAGCTCGCGGAGAATGTCGAAATGTACAATATGAGCCAGCCCACATATGGATTGTACTTGAGCTCCTGCGGATCAGGCTCGGGGCCAGGGTGGGGCGACTTCCAAGGCACGTCCTCGGGGTACATGGGCTCGGGGACGCGTCTTCGTGGCCTCCGCTTGACTTTGCGCGTTTCAGACTCCGAGTCTGACGAGTCGGCCTCCTCAGACTCGGGCTCAGAGCTGTCGACGAGCTCGTCAATTCCCCTAAGGTCTGCGTCCGCCGCGTCGTCCTGCTCGTCGGGGAACTCGTCTCCAGACTCTTCGTCGTCATCAATCACCGTGATGCGGCCCTGGGGCTGCGGTGGAAGTGCCGCCTCGGCCTCGCGAGCGTTGTAAATGACGTGCGCGACGTTTCGCCTGCTTCGACGAGTGGGCATGAGTAATGGTCGCGAGCTGCCCGACTCGTTTGCCTATGCCGGACAAAATATACCTGTTCTGCCCTTGCTATCTATTTTTCAATCTATATCCACACCCCTGCACCTCGCCTCGGAGGTCATTCTCACATGGGTGGAAAATTTCCTGACTCATGCTGTCCACACTGTGCGAGGCAGTCGTGGAGGACCTCTATGGATCGACAGCAAAGCGCATCGTAAACAGACTAGACCTGTTGGGGAGGCTTAGTGCCCCCGAGATTTCGCGTATGCTCGGTTTGCACCCCACAGTCGTGCTTCGCACGCTGGTTAATCTCGTGCAGCTTCGCCTGGTGAAATTTTGGACAGACCCCCAAACCTCAAAGATCCACTACTCTTCCGACTCAGAACAGATGTACAATCTATTACGCACGGGCTGGTTCTCTAGTTTGCTCAAGTCTGGTGCGTTGCTGGTCCCTGCCGACGACCCCTCCGCTGGCGTCCTCAGCACCCTGGCTGTACACGGCGTCTTGACCGTGGGCGCTCTTGCAGAGCTTGCGCACGTTGAACCCAGCCACATCAAGGAGCTCTTGAGCAAAAAGCTGCTGATCCAGGTCTGTCCACATGACTTTTGGCCGGAGATCGACCTCAAGACGCACCTGCAAAAGTCAGAGTTTACAAAACTCGTATCCAATGCCACTGGCCTGGCCCTGTCCGAGTCCCAGAAAAAGGTGCAGGTCGCCCAGGCAGTCAAAATCGAGCTCGACAAGATCCAGCGGCGCGCTCGCCCCGACGACGAACTGCCCTCGTCCGCGCTCGTCGGGGTCAACATCCCCACCTTCCTAGCAGCAGGTCGTCGCCAGGAGCTTGTGGAATTCGTCTCCAATAGAATCAGCCCCATCACCGCCAAGGTGTACTCGGCCGCCCTCCAGCTCGCCGAGCGGTCCATCACAAGCATACATCAAAAGCGCATCCCGTCCTCTGAACACAACACATCTTCGCACATGATTGCCAACATGCTGCAAGACGAGGATTTGCAGCCCCCTGTCAAAATGGACGTCAAGGAAGAACCGGTGGACCTCGACGACGTGACGGAGCAGCCAAACAAAAAGCAGCGCCTCGATAATGGCGGTGCGCGCAGCTCGTACACGCCCTCAAAGGTCGAGCTTGTCGCCCAACACATGCAAACGCTCGACGAAAATCCCATTCGCTTTGTGCGGCGCATTGGCGACCGTGGGGGTGGCGAGTGGTTTATCCCGTTCGACCAGGTTGTCGAGGACCTCAAGCGAGTCACCTTTGACAACATCGTCAAGGAGAAATTCGGCAACACAGCTGCCCGTCTAATGCGCGTGATTCGTGACCAGGTCAAGATCGACGAAAAGGCACTCGGCCAAATCGCCCTTTTGCATGGCCGCAACATTCGCCACGAAGTCTCAAAGCTACAGCTATTTGGCTTTGTGGACTTGCAGGAGGTGCCCAGAGGCAACGATCGCGCCCCCGGTCGCAACTTTTACTTTTGGCACCACCGCCCAGAAAAGGCCTACAGCCGCGTGGTGCAGGAGCTGTATGGGTCCATGACCAAGGTCATGGCCGACCTGGCTGCGTTGCGAGCAGTCAATGGCACCCTCCTCAACAAGCTCTACCGCAAGGACGTTATCGAAGACCCCGATCTACTGACCGTTGTTGAGAAGGAGGCCCTCTCGAGGTACCGCGAGAAGGAGCTCGCGCACGTCACCAAGCTCATGAAAATTGATCGCCAGGTCCGCATCTTTAAAGACTACTAGCATTGCATTATAATACAACAAAAGCAAAATTACGCTGCAGCACTTTTTGTGCTGCGGGCCCACCCCACGCGCATGCACCCTAACCCGGGCACGCTTTCCTTATATTTGACCCGCACCTCCGTACCTCCTCATACCAATGGTGTTTGCAAAGACATGGTCCGCTCTTTTTGGCTCCAAGCGAGACGTCAATGCCGTCTCTGCAATGTACGCCAACAAGATCAAAAACTCGCCCCGCACCCTGGCTGCCCTCCTGGACAAGAACATCGCTCGTTTGTCGGAGCACCTTGTCAACGAGCGCTTTGACGAGGAAATTCCAGAGTCTGAGGGAAACCTGACCTCCACCCTCGATGATGCCGATATCACCTTGAACGACCTCGACGACAATGACAAGGTCGGCGGGCAGATTGAGCGCCCCACAAGCCAGGTTTCACCTCGCGGCATGATCAGAAAGTGCTTCACCTTTAAGGATCTCTCTCAGATGCTCAAGGCCAGCGAGGACTACAAGTTCTACCTCAAGATGCGCGCCAAAGAAAACCTGGCCACAGAAACTGAGCTAGAGCTGATTGAAGCCTTGAGCTCGTTCCCGACCTCTCGGGACGGCGCTTCATCCACTCTCAGCTTCGCTGAAGGGATCGAGACCCTCACCAGGAAGGTGGCATCGACTGATGCCTGCTCTCCGATGATGGAGGTGTACTACACGCAGCTTTTGCATGCGTTCACTCAATTGCGCCAATCTATGAAGTAGCTTAATCGTTTTAAAAGGGCCAACCCAAATCGCAAACAGAGGACTCTGAACCTGGCAAAAAATGGGGCCAACCGGGAATCGAACCCGGGACCTCTCGCACCCTAAGCGAGAATTATACCACTAAACCATCGGCCCTGACTAGCTTAGCGTCGATTTTGCTTGGACCTATATGATGTTACGGCTAAATTTTTTTTAGCATCACGTGACTTTTGTAGATCACGTGATATTTTGGGAGCCCGCCTTGGCGCGCCAGTGAGACCTACGATGGGCAGGAGCACTACAACCTACGTGACCTGCAGCTACTAAACCTGGAGGAAGACCCCTTCACGCTGTTGGGTATCCGTATAGACGCTAATGGTGGCAAGGCCCAATGGGAGGAACTGACTAATACCCTCGCGTCATTTAGAGCAGGCCGAAACGGCCCCCAGCGTCTTGGAACGGCTCGCCCGGTCCCCAATTC
>JAKTZS010000096.1:0-12033 GCA_030562575.1 Wickerhamiella parazyma
GCACCCCGCGTCATTGAGAAGCGGCTAAATAAAATAATGTCAAAAAAAAAAAAAATTCAACTCCATTACTTTGCTCCTGGATACAGCGGTGCTAATGGTGTGGTTGAACGGATGAATCGCCATCTCCACCACATTGTATCGTGTAGTCTGGCCACCTCAGGACTACCCATATGCTTTTGGCCGCAGGCATATCTTTATGCGGCCTTTGTTTCATATATCACCCTTCGCAGGCACTCCACCACAAAAGAATTCATACTTCTGTATCTTCTTCGTGAGGTGACCCCCGTTCGGGTGCGATGTGGTGTATTACCCCACAGACAAAACAACGCAGGCTGGACGACAACCGTCCAAGTTGTCGATCTGGGGTTCCGTTATGTTTGCCTTGGGCCCTGTGGTGCAGACCGTCAGGTTGCCACGGTTCGGTTGAAAGTCAAGACTCGCACTTTATTACCGTGTCTGCTCACCGTTGCAAATTCTATGACACGTTCCGCCTCTCCGCCATTATCTCGATGATTGTCGCCGCAGTCTGCGAAAATGCTGGTTTTCGCGACGCAAGATCGCGCCCATCCAATCACTGCTCCGAAAGGTGAGTCCGCGTGGATACGCTTGATCTACATCTCAGTCATGTGCCCTTCGTTGTATCCTGACGCCGACCTCAACTGGCTTGGAAAAACCGATTCTCGAGTCCCCTTCTCTATCCATTGATTCTGTTGAACTCTGTCTTTTGTGATCACACTCATCCCTCAAATGTCAGTGCCCTCTCTGCATTGGAAAACACCCCTACTGGACGGCCAGTGTCCACTCTTGGATGAGCCCGATGATGAGACCTTCTTTCGACATTGTCCTCCTCTAGTATGCGCACACTGCTCGTGTATCTGCTCACCAGCTACAAGATTGCGGTAAGATGAGAAAAGGATCAACTGCCCCAATGTCAAGGAGTAAAAAGTCTCTGTTCATCGACCGCACTGCCCAGCTGGTTATGTTCTCTGATTGCTTTGCGCAGCCAAACGTGCGTCAGGACCTCCAGCACTTTACGACTTTCACGCTCACAAGGTTATCTTTGACGCTGAGGCCTGCTCCAGGTCTGACACTCTGCCTTTCAACTTCCCCATTGTCTACATGCCCGACAACCGAGAGATCGCTCTCTACAATTATCGCTGCGCTCACTGACCGGCCTTTACTTGCTTTCCCGGCTCGGCACTTTGATGAGTCCAAGCGCCAAAGTCGCCAGAGCCATGGGCGCTGCTAAACAAAGCAACAAAGAGTTTCCCATCCACAACAATGAGAAAACGCTTAAAAAAAGAAACAGCCTGAGTTTGATGGCTGCAGTTGTGCATTGGCTCGAGGTGTCGACTGGGATGTCATTACGGGCGTCGGGAACAGATTGGATTGAAATCACTGATTGAGGAGAGCTTGTCTTGATCATGGTGGATCGCTGGGCGGTTGCCGGGACCCTCCCGGTGGACAATATGTGGGTGTTTTGCCCGCTTCTTGCTTGGGTTCCCACGTATGGCGAAGAGGGGTTTCCATCACAATTCACCTGTGGGGGCGTTTATGACCCACAACGTGTACAAGAACGGGACCAGTGCAGAGGCACGAGTAGCGGCACGAGTAGCGGCAACCGCTCGGGAAGTTGATGTGGTGCCTCGAAACGTTCTCGTTTCTGCGACTAGCGACCACGTCGGCTCGACGACGTTGACGCGTATTTCTCAACCTCATATTTTCGCCAGCACTTTGCGCTCATATGTAGAGGTCCAGCGTGGCTCCTTAGCATCCACCCGAGGTGTCGTACTACCAAGTATAAAGCCGCTAAAGCCACAGAGATGGGTAGTAGCAGTAGGAAATAGGATATCAGCGCAATTGCTTCAACTTGCGAGCGAGCAATAAAAATGGTGATGCTTGCTGAACGGTCGTGCAATTTCCTACACTGTAGGAGTGGGAACCGCTCCCAATTCGTCACCATACCAACGAGGCTTGCGGGGGTGGTGCGATACTCGCCCTAACCCTGTCCCCATAGCAACAAATTACGTGTTAGTCAACAAGTAAACTTTACCTCCTCCGTTGCAGCAGATGACCTTAAAGCTCCGCTTGGCGGCGTTTAGACGCCACAAGTCGAGCCGGGTCGGTGCAAAAGCTCCAAAGGCAGCGTCGGTCACTGTCGATGCGCCCGTATACGCGGACGCAACTCTCGGCAGCCTTTCGTTTGTTCCTTCGAGTAACCGCACCGACCGGTGCCAAGACAGGCTCCCGACGCTCGGGTACACCGACGACGAACGGGCGACGCCCTGCACTACCCCCAGTTTGACCAGCAGCGCCTCATATGCCAGCTCCCTCACCGAGGTTGACGATGGCCTTACTTTGTGGGGTCTTCCCAAGGTGATGGGGCTGATGGAGGACGAGGACGAGTACTTTGACTGTCAAGACTTTGAAAAGTGCGAGCGCCAGCGCGCGCCTGTGTCGGCGCCGGCGCCGGCGGCCCCCGCCTCCACCCCCACTCCGCAGCAGCTCACTGCCAAGCGCACGCTCACAGTTGTGTACACGGCGATTCTGGCCCGCAAGAGCGCACCCAACCGGTACGCGCAGCCGGCCTCCAGCGTACCTGTGTGGAGCATGTTTATTTAAGTAGTAAGATACATTGGTATTGAGATGAGACGAGTACCTTTTGTCTGTTTGGCATTACCAATTCAACAATGCCTTGCCCCGATCAGCCGCGCTCATCAGTCACCCAAACTCTGCTCGGGCCGCTCCCCACATGAGCTTATAAGCACTACCTGCACCCCCACCAGCCAATGATTCTTGTTGCATTGCTGGTGCTAATACTTCTTTCCCTCTACTCTGGGACGCTCTATCTGGCGGTTTATGCGGTCAAGAGCTGGTGGCGCGGCACCAAGATGCCTGCCTTGGCGGTGCACCCCGGGTTTGGCATTTTCGCCACGCGCCGGCTGGTGGGGCACCTGAAATCGCACTCACTGCTTGAATACGTGCTGTCGCTGTCCGAGGGCAAGAGCACGACCGTGCTGGACCAGCGCCTGTTTCACTGGTCGATCAACACCACCGAGCCGGACAACATCAAGGCGGTCCTCAGCACCAAATTCAAGGACTACAGCCTCGGCATGCGCGAGCCGCAGATCGGCAAGGCATTTGGCAGCGGCATCTTCACGCTGAGCGGCGAGGGCTGGAAGCACAGCCGCAACATGCTGCGTCCGCAGTTCAGCCGCGACCAGGTGTCGCAGCTCGGGTCGGTGACGTCGCACGTCAACAAGCTGATCAGCGGCATCGACCGGCTGCAGGAGAGCCAGCGGTTTGTCGACGCGCAGGAGCTGTTCCACCACCTGACGATCGACACCGCGACGGAGTTTCTGTTTGGCGAGTCGCTCGAGTGCCTCGAGGAGCTGAACGGCGGGCGCAGTGCGTCGGTGACGTTCAGCGGGCGCACCGTGAGCGCGCACGAGTTTGTCGAGAGCTACATGTACATGCTCAACAAGTCGGTGGAGCGGGCGATCCTTGGCCCGTTCTACGTGCTCGGGGACGGCCCCGAGTTCCGCCGGCACATCTCGCGCGCGCGCGTAGTGGTCGACTATTATGTGCAGCAGGCGTTGCAGCTGAGCCGCGGCGGCGGCAGCAGCGGCGAGAGCGAGAAGCAGAGCTCGTACGTGTTTAGCCACGAGCTGGCCAAGGTGACGCAGGACCCGGTGGTGATCCGCGACCAGATCTTCAACATCCTGATCGCCGGCCGCGACACGACCGCCGTGACCATGTCGTTCATCGCGTTCCACCTGAGCCGCAACCCGGCGGTGATGGACCGGCTGCGCGCGGTCGTGCTCGAGGAGTTTGGCACCGCCGAGGAGAACAGGCCGATCACGTTCGAGATGCTGCGCGGGTGCAAGTACCTCAACGCGGTGATCAACGAGGTGCTGCGCCTCGAGCCGGTGGTGCCGATGAACTTCCGCACCGCCGTGCGCGACACCACGCTGCCGACCGGCGGCGGCCCCAACGGCGACCAGCCGGTGCTGGTGCCCAAGGGCGTGCCCGTGTCGTACCAGACGTTCACGCTGCACCGGCTCAAGGGCTTTTGGGGCGAGGACGCCGACGTGTTCAACCCGGACCGCTGGATGGACAAGGTCGACGTGCCCATGTGGGCGTACATCCCCTTCAACGGCGGCCCGCGCATCTGCCTCGGCCAGCAGTTTGCCCTCACCGAGCTCTCGCTCACCTGGGTGCGGCTGCTGCAGACCTACTCCCGTATCGTCCCCGGCGCCGACCTGCCCAGGGAGCCTGTTCACGACTACTTTTTAACCATCAAGTTTGCCGGAAGCCTCGACGTTCGTTTCGAGCGCTAGTTTATATATTATTTCACACTTTTGTATATCCACAAGACCCTGGAGGAGCGCATTGGCTTGTCCACTGGCTAAGGCATGGTGCAACAGCTCCAATAACGCGGTAGCCATAGGCCGTAACCCCAGGACGCAGTCACCAAGCCGCAGTCACCAAGCCGCAGTCACCAAGCCGCAGTCACCAGGCCGCATTATAACCTCACGCTCTCTATACTAGATACTGAAAACATGAACCAAAAAAGTTCTTGCGTCTGAATAATTTTCACTCTCACCATGCACTTGATGTACACCCTCAAAGACGGCAAGCGCCAGTACACGCTGGAAAAGGTCTCGAACGGCGAGATCACAAAGAGTGCACACCCCGCGCGCTTCTCCCCCGACGACAAGTACTCTCGCCAACGGGTGACTTTGAAGAAGCGGTTCGGTCTGCTGCCCACCCAGCAGGAGCCTCTTGTATACTAGTTAGATATTTATCGGTTGAATGTTGTTTATCAGTGGCTGTCGCCCTGCCTTGCTGGCCCTTCGCCCCCGTCTTTCTCCTCCTCTCTTTCTTCTCTCCCCTCCTCTCCCGTCATCATGGTCAACGAGGCTTTTGCTCCCCTCGAGATCAAGTCCTCGGACAAGAAGCGGGTGGCCTACTTTTACGACTCGGACGTTGGCAACTACGCCTACGGCACTGGCCACCCCATGAAGCCCCATCGCATCAGAATGGCTCACAGCCTCATCATGAACTACGGCCTCTACAAGGATATGGAGATCTACCGCGCCAAGCCGGCAACCAAGCAGGAGATGTGCCAGTTCCACGCAGACGAGTACGTCGACTTTCTCTCCAGAGTCACCCCGGACAACATGGAGCAGTTTGCCAAGGAGCAGGTCAAGTTCAACGTGGGCGACGACTGCCCCGTCTTTGACGGCCTCTTTGAGTACTGCGGCATCTCGGGTGGTGGCTCTATGGAGGGTGCCGCGCGCCTCAACCGCGAAAAGTGCGACATCGCCGTCAACTGGGCAGGCGGCCTCCACCACGCCAAAAAGTCCGAAGCCTCGGGCTTTTGCTACGTCAACGACATTGTTTTGGGTATAATCGAGCTCCTCAGGTACCACCAGCGCGTCCTCTACATCGACATTGACGTCCACCACGGCGACGGCGTCGAGGAGGCATTTTACACCTCAGACAGGGTCATGACCTGCTCGTTCCACAAGTATGGTGAGTTCTTCCCCGGAACAGGCGAGCTCAGAGATATCGGCGTCGGCAAGGGCAAGTACCACTCGGTGAACTTCCCCCTCAGGGACGGCATCGACGACCAGTCCTACCACTCGGTATTCCAGCCCGTCATCAAGGCCATCATGGAATGGTACCAGCCGGGCGCCGTTGTCCTCCAGTGCGGTGGCGACTCGCTGTCGGGTGACCGCCTCGGCGCCTTCAACCTGACCATGTTTGCCCACGCAAAGTGCGTCGAGTATGTCAAGTCGTTTGGCCTGCCCATGCTCGTTCTGGGCGGAGGCGGCTACACGATGCGCAACGTCGCGCGTACCTGGGCCTATGAAACGGGAGTCTGCGCCGGAAAAGAGATGGACCCCGAGCTGCCCTACAACGACTATTACGAGTACTATGGCCCCGACTACAGGCTCGAGGTGCGCCCCAGCAACATGGTCAACGCCAACTCCCCCGAGTACCTCAACAAAATCCTCGTCTCCGTCCTGCAAAACCTCGAGCGCACAAAGTTCGCCCCCTCGGTGCAGATGCAGGACGTGCCGCGAGACCGTGAGGAAAACATTCCAGACCAAGACACAAACGAAGCAATGGAAGCAAAGGGCGGAACAGAGCACGAGCGCGATGTTCACGTCGCCTCTCGAAATGAGTTCGAGGAGGGCATGGATTTGAGTTAGACCCCCTATGTAGATTATATTATAGCTGAACCAGAATGTCCTTGAGACCGGCCATGTTCTTGACCATCTCGTCTATATCCGAGTCGCCCATCCGCATCGCCAGGTACTTGCGGTGGCTGCTCAGGTGGTCAATGGCATGCACCAGCTCGTCCTGCTGCTCGATGATTGAGTTGTGCCGTTTCGAGACAAGCTTCAAAAACATCACTGCAAGCCTTGTCTCTTGCAGCAGCGGTGCGCAAATTCGGCCCTCGTTGGATGTCCACTGGTTGAAGCAGGTTTGCATCTGCGCCTTGAACCGCTCTTCGAAAAGCTCGGCAAACACGCTCGCGCGTACCCCCAGTTCACTCACTAGACGCACGCAGATCTCGAGCAAGAGTATCCAGATCTGATACAGGTGAGGCGAGCTCTGCCAGGTTATCTTCCCGCTGTGCAGCAGCTCGCTGAGCGGCGCCTCGAGCAGAGTTTGCATGATGCCGTTCGACAGCAAGTGCCACGCCATGCCCTTGACCTTGAGCCACTCCAAAATATACGTCAAGGCTAGTTTGGCAATAACCGGCTGCTGAATGTCCAGTTCGAGCTTACCCGAGTACAGCTTGGCAAACGACTGGGCAAAACTGGTATCCAGTGGCTCTTCGCTCGGCGGCGAGATCTCAATGCAGTTTCGAAGCAATACAATTACGCATTGAAGGTCCTCGGCGGCCCCCGCGGGGTCCTTGTACGCCTCCTGCACAACCTGAGGGAGTTGGTCAACTGCAATATTCCTAACAAGCATCCGCGACAGGGCGTGCGCATCAGCGTTTTCGGGACCAAGAGCCCGCACCTGCATGCACAAAATCCGCAAAAGCAGCTTGTAGAATTTTGCGTCGCCTTGGCTGATCGATGCAGACATGCCCACAAACTCGTTTTGCAGCAGCGCCAGAGCAGTGGAAATAACATTTAAATCGGCAGCAACATCTTGGGCCTTGAACAGCACAAAAAAGGCCAGCCCCACCCTCTCCTCTATGCTCTCCAAAAAGAAGGGGGTGCTAATCTCGCGCGCAGAGATTGTTTCAAGACACTGTGCTGCAACACTGTCTACTCTGAGACCCTTAGGAGCACGAATCGCCAGAACCGACACGAATTTCGCCCAACCCTTGATGAGCTGCATCTGAGCATGCACAAAGCACAAGTTGTGATTGGCATCGGTCAACAGCTGCCGATCAGACTTGTACACAAATTCATTGCTGTATTTGGGGAACAGCTGCTTGAACGGGTTGCTAGCCGCTGCCTGCGGCTGGCTTTGCTGCACAAGGGTGTGCAGGTCAAAGTTGTAGTCCTGAATAGTGAAAAATTGGCTCAAGATTCGCTGATACTTGTTGTCAGTCTTCAAGTCCTCCACAAACGCCGCAAGGTACTTGTTATCTGGCTCCTCAAAGTACATCTGGCTGATGATTGATGCACACTGCGACACAGCATAAATAAAGTAGCACGTGGAGATTGAATCGTCAAACTTGAGGCTAAAGGCCTCATTGATCAGCTCAACAGCCACTTTGGCAAGCTCTGCCTTTTTCTTTGCCCCGGTGTGGGCAGAGATGGCATTTAAAAGAGCGGCCAGCGCCTCGTAGCTGAGCACGGCGTGCGACCCAATGATCTTGTCCTGAATCTTGTCAAACAAACTCTCTGAAGTAGAATCCTCCCTGATATTTTTGCCGGTCATGAGCAGCACTCGCAGGCCCTCCTGTTTGGACAGTGCCGACGAAATAAACAAGCGACTAGCCGCTACAAGAGTCGAGTCAAGCTCGAGATCATTGTCTACAGCGCTCTTGAGAACATCCAGTAAGCTCGTTGTGTGGGATCCCAGGTGTGCAATCAAAGAAGAGCTCGAGTCTGCAAGGATGAGTGCCTCAAACACCCCAAAAATTGTAGCCCTCAGCTCCGGGAAGGACTGACTCAGTTGGACCAGTCTGGGGCTAGCCATGTAGAGCTCCTTCTCCAAAAGTGATGGGGCCCCCGTGCGAGCGGAAACAAGACGTTTACTGAACTCGAGGCTGGCGAGGATCACCTCAGGTGGGCATTGGTGCAGTGCATTAATTAGCGGCTGTACAATGCGGGACTTGCTGGGGGCCAAAAACAACTCCATCCTTGCTGGCTGGCTGTCAAAGATTGAGAGGCAGTGCTGCATAATGACATCACGCTGCGTATGCTCGGTATAGCTCCAGTAAAAAAAGCTTTCAAACACATCCAAGGCATGCTGCACGAGCTTGGTCTTTGTGGGGCCGTCCTCGCCGCTTGGCACAACATCCTTGATGAGCTCAAGAATGTGGGTCGTAAAGGAGAAATCGTTCCTCAGCACTTCCACTGCACCGATAATGCTCGTCATGTAGCCACCTTCGCCATCACGCTCAATCAGATACGAGTTATTGAGCAGGGCCCACACGCGCGAGGGCCAAACCTTGCCCAACTGGACGAGCAGCTGCACAAGAACAAGAATCAGATTGATTTGCTCAAAATCACAGCTCAACAGAGACTCAAGGTGCTCAAATAAGAGCTGGACAATGTCCTGATTGTACAGCGCAACGCTCAGGTAGCCCACAAACTGGCGGCACGACTCCTCGGTTTGCAGCGTGGCAAGGGTCTTTTTCACAAGCAGCAGCGAGCCAAGAGCCGTGTTGTCCCAAGCCTTTTGGTCGATGGCGTTCTCAATGACACGGCCAATAAGCGACCAACCACTGTACTCCAAGTTCCACTTCATCAACACCCCTACGGCGCTCTCGTTGATAACTTGACCGGCAAGTCCCTTGTTGAAGGTGACGCCTCCCTGGTTGTCTGATTTGCGCGCAGGAAAAATGACCGTGTTGTCTGTCAAAACAGACTCGTCTGCCTGGCGCTCAATCTGCTCGGGCTGGACAAAGTCCATATACGACTCGAGGTTCTGCAAAAGCTCAAACGGCGAGGCAACACTGCGGGCTAGGCTCTGGAATGTGGATATTGAGGCTGGCATCTTGGCCCTCGTGAGGTAGAGAGCGCGCGACGTCTGCTCGTCCCAGAACGCAGCCGCTACCTGAGGGTGGTGCTCCAGAACTGCGGCCAGAGCGTTGGCAAGGGTCTGCGACATTTGGGTCATCAGCACCAGGGCATGCAGTAGGCTCGACATGGTGTGAGCATACTGAATATCGTCGGGGAGGCTGCTCGAGATGGAGATAATTTGCTGGACCGCACCCTTGTCAAGAGCACTGCTGATGATCTCGCGGCACTTGTGTCGTAGCCCATCGCTGTGGCCAAACTGCAGCCAGGGGGGCGGCGAAGTTAGCTTTGACAGGGCCACACCCCATGCAGCGAGAATAATCGGGGGCAAATCAAGTGTTTTGATTGTTTCCACTGCCTTTTCGTCGAATAAATAAGAGTCCTGAGGGTCAGCAAAAGACAGAAACTGGGCGCCTACCAGCAGGGCCAAAGGTACGTTCTCGCCGTCGAGTTTGCCAAGGTTTTGCACCACTATTGTGAGATAGTCGGCCACCAGTATGGAGCTACTCGGCAGAATGCTAAACAGTGCCTCATAAACAAGCTTTAGGAGGAGCGATGCGTGCTTGGGCTCTGCCTCGATCGCCGCGCGAAAAATCGACTCGAAAAACGACGGCTTTGCGACAATTTTCGGCACAATGCGATCGGCGATATCCCTACTCAACACGTTTGCTCGCGAGCTCTGGAAAACCGAAAACAACGTCGTCACGAGCCTGATCTTCACGGCGTCGCAATCGGTCAGGCTTGAGAGAGCCTCGAGCTCGGACTCGAGAAACTCCTCGATTCTGGCCGCGTTACGAGGGCTGGGCCCGTGCGTGAGCGCTGCCAACGTCGTTTCCATGGGTTGACTCATGGTGTTTGTTTTTGGCATATACTACCCCCATTACACACCCCTGGCCCTACTAGTGAATGCTGGTGAAAATCTGTGGAGTCCGCCGAGCGCAGGATGCACAGATCGCTCTGGATAATGGTGCGGACGTTATTGGCATCATCCTCGTGCCCAACCGTGGCCGTACCGTGTCGCTCGATACAGCAAAGGCCATTCGCGGCGTTATTCCGAGAGCAAACACCCTCGAAAAGCCCAAGTCTGCTCTGGAGTTTAGCCAGACGCTTGCAAAAAATCGCCCCATACTTGTGGGAGTGTTTATGAACCAGCCGGTGGAGGAAGTCGTCAGGCTGCAAAAGGAGATCGGGCTGGACGTGGTCCAGCTACACGGCTCTGAGGACCTTGGCATGTGCGACCAAATACCGGTGCCTGTTATCAAGAGATTCACCCCGACATCTCCTCAATTCAGCCAGTGGCAGCAGCCCAAGCACAGCGCCGTGCTCGTGGACGGCGAGGTGGGTGGCACTGGCGAGCTCGTAGACTGGGAGCTGACGAGGGTTATTCCCGACAGCGGCTCTATATTTATTCTTGGTGGTGGCCTGACCCCAGAAAATGTCCACAACGCTGCGCTGCAGCCCGGGGTGTTTATGGTGGACGTGAGCAGCGGCGTCGAGGGCTCTGATGGCTACAAGGACGCCGCCGCGGTCCAAAAGTTTATCGAGCAGGCAAAGTTAGCTACAAAAGGAACCACATAAGAATGTACTGGCACACAAATGTGTAAAAGAATAGAAACTGGATGCGGTGCTGGCGCTGGGTGGTGTTCACAGTGCTTGTTCCGCTGGCCCCCGCCTCGAGCATGATGAAGCGCAGGGAGCGCAGCATGAAGAAAGCCGTGCTTGTGCTCGTGTACGCAAACACGCCCCACTTGACCCACGTGGAGCGGAAGGTCGTTGCCAGGATGGTTAGCGACACACCAATAAACTTGTAGCCGGCAAACGCAACAAAGTCAAGCAGCTTGCTCTGCGATGCCAATAAATAGGTGAATATTTTCAAAAACACCAGCTCCACAATGACTATGGCCATGCTCTTGGAGGCGAGCACGCCAATCAGCTGGGGGTGGAATTTACCCTCAAGGCCGCTGATGACCGCCACTAGTGTTAGCCACGAGGTGAAGGCCATGGCCGGAATGTACATATCGGGCGCGTTGATGTCGTCGCGCGGGAACGCGTACATCTCGGCTTGGCCCGCGTCACCGCGTCGCAGTTTGCGGCTCCACGGCTTGTGCGTCCATGGAAACAGAATGAGCAGCAGCTTGCGAAGTACATATACGTTGCTCACCTGGAAGTAATACCTCATCGACCCCACGTTCACGTACTTGTCCATATTCGAGTTGATGTAGTTTTGGCCGTACGAAAGCGCATCCATACCGAGGCGCGCGCCCAACTGAGCACTTGGGTCGTTGAAGAACCCATAAGGCCCCGCGCTATCCTGTGCAGCAGGCGCAGGGTACCCTTGAGCTGGATATCCTTGAGGTGGGTACCCCTGGGGAGGGTACCCTGAAACCGGAGGATATTGTGGGTGCGGTGGCTGGATTCCCTGCGCGTATTGCGGCTGAGCGTACTGCGGAATGGGGCGGTGAGGGGGGGGACTCGTACTTTGAGGATAGTCGTAGCTCATCTATAGCACAAAGTAAGCAAGTGAGCCAAGCGCGGCTTCGCGCACAGTAAGGGCCTAGCTGACGAAAGCCAAAAAAAAAATTATTAGTTTCTCCGTTACAGGGAATTGAACCCTGGCTTCCGCGGTGAGAGCGCGACGTCCTAGCCACTAGACCATAACGGATCAGTTATTCTCAAAAATGTTAGAACAAATATACATCTAGTCTTGAACACTGCTGATAAAGCTGTTAAAGACCTAGGAGTATGCGAAAATTTTTTTTTTTTTTCCGTTTAATACCTCTCTATGCTATAGAATAGTTCATTAGAGGCT
>JAKTZS010000097.1:0-11858 GCA_030562575.1 Wickerhamiella parazyma
CCCCCCCCCCCCCCCCCCCCCCCCCCCCCCCCCCCCCCCCCCCCCCCCCCCCCCCTTACTCACATGACAAGTGTAGTGGCCAGGCTACGAGCGCTGGAGGCCGAGGGCGAGAAGCTGCTGTCGAGACTCAATAATCAGATCTCGGATCCCGGGCAAGAGACGGGCATTGTGGGCGAAATTGCGGCCAACATGGGCCGGCGTGCCGAGGAAATAGACGAGCTGTTCAAGGCGGCCAGAGACGCCCCCACAGCCCACGCACAGGCCCAACGCCACAAGGAAAAGCTCGACGAGTACCGCGCGAGCGCTCAACGGCTCGGCGATGAGCTCAATGCGGCGCGAGACCGACACAACCTGCTCAACAATGTGCGAGGGGATATCGACTCGTTTCGCATGTCCCAAGTACAGGAGGACGATTACTATTTAAGAGAGTCTGGCAGGATCGAACAGTCTCACAGTCTTGCGGACAGACTGCTGGAGCAGGCCCAGGAGACTCGCCAGGACATGCTCAACCAGGCAGCGACGCTGCGCAGCGTACAGCGCCGAATCTGGCACACTGTGAGCACGGTCCCCGGCATCAACACGCTCATCACCAAGATCAATTCGCGGCAAAAACGCAACTCGCTGGTGCTGGCGACAATTGTCGTTTTGGGGGTTTTATTTCTATTTTTTATGTAGAAGCATCGCACTGTGCGTGGCCACATGTGCATGGCGCCTGTATGGGCTGCGCCCCTCCCTCCATGGCCCCATGGCCGCTGCTCAGCCTTTGCCAAGCCAGTCGACTACCCCTGAAAAGTTTCCCTTTGATGCACTTAGTCAGCGTCATATAATATATGCACGCCCGACGCGAGGTGGCCCCTTTGTTAAGCTCACCTATGATTAGAGGGATCCGGGTTATTCGCTACGTAGTGATAGCCGTGTTGCTTCTACTTGGAATCTACAAGATCTCCACCAACAATGTGAGCCTGCGCGAGTCGTTTAGCTCCTCGACGCCCAAGGGCTCCACCGGCGGTCTCGACACCGCGTCGAATAACGTTATCCCTCCCGCAGAGAATTTGGAGAACTCGCATTCCGACGCGGCTACTGTGAATGTGCCTAGCGGTGCTGGCGGTGCTGGTGCGGCCGCCGGCGCCGGCGCGCCCGCCGACGCTGCCCTGGTCCCCGCCGACTACCAGCGCGAGAACGCCACCTTTGTTACGCTGTGCCGCAACTCTGACTTGTGGAACATTGTTTTCAGTATTCGCTCCGTCGAGGACCGCTTCAACCGCCGCTACGGGTACGACTGGGTGTTCCTCAACGACCAGGATTTCAACGACGAGTTCAAGCGCGTCATCCAGGCCCACGTCTCGGGCAAGGCCATCTTTGGCAAGATCCCCCAGGAGCACTGGAGCTACCCCGACTGGATCGACCAGGAAAAGGCCGCTCTTGCCCGCGAGGAGATGGTTGCCAAGCAGGTCATCTACGGCGGCTCTGTGCCCTACCGCCACATGTGCCGCTTTGAGTCTGGCTGGTTCAGCCAGAACGAGGCGCTCGCCCCCTACAAGTACTACTGGCGTGTGGAGCCCGATATTCGCCTCTTTTGCGATATCAAGTACGACGTGTTTAAGTTTATGCGCGAGAACAAGAAAAAGTACGGCTGGACCATCTCGCTGTACGAGTACGGCGCCACGATCGAGACGCTGTGGCAGACGACCAAGGAGTTCCTCAAGCTGCGCCCCGACGCGCTCGCGCCGCACAACTCCATGAACTACATCTCTGACGACAATGGCGAGACCTACAACAACTGCCACTTTTGGTCTAACTTTGAGGTTGGCGATCTCGACTTTTGGAGGTCAGAGGTGTACCGTGACTACTTCAACCACCTCGACAAGGCGGGCGGGTTCTTTTACGAGCGCTGGGGCGACGCGCCTGTGCACTCGATTGCTGCTGCTCTTTTCCTCAACACAGACGAGGTCCACTACTTTGACGACGTTGGATACTACCACGTTCCGTTCATGAGCTGCCCCGTCGACCCCAAGGTGCGCGACGAGCTGCGCTGCTCGTGCCCCTACGACGTGACCCTCCCCGAGGACCAGCGCAACATCTTTAGCTTCCACGGCTACTCGTGCACCCCTCGCTGGTACAAGTTCACCGGCCTCGATCGGCCCCACGGCTGGAGCGACTGGACCGATTAAAAGCAGCGCGTTTTACACATAAACTAAATCTAAACCTCAAAGACTAAAAGTACGACGGCTGGTTGCCAAACCCAAAGCCGGTTGGTTGGCTCTGCAGGGGCTGTGATGCAAAGGGTTGGTTTTGGGTGAGGGGTTGCTGGGTGAATGGTTGGCTCTGGTTCTGGGCGAAGGGTTGGCTCTGGGCAAATGGCTGAGCCTGGGCGAATGGCTGAGCCTGGCTCTGAGCAAATGGCTGAGACTGAGCAAATGGCTGGGCCTGGCTCTGAGCAAATGGCTGGGCCTGAGCAAACGGTTGTGCTTGAAACGGAACTTGCCCGGCCTGCCCGGCCTGCCCAAACGCTGGGACCTGCCCAGGCGCCTGCCCAAACCCGCCAGTCTTTTGCAGCTCCAAGCCAAACTGGCTCTGCGGCTGGAACTTGCCCGTGTGTACCTGCTGGATGGTCGGCTGCGGTTGCTTGCCAGTCATTTGACGGAAAATGTCTCCAAACGGATCGTCCTTTTTCTGGTTCACTGCGGGAGCAGAATAACCGGTTGGCTGCTGGCTAAACGGCCCCGTGCGCTGGTTCTGCACCGGCTGGAAGGAAAACGGGCCGGTAGCCTGGTTCTGCCCAAACGGCGCAGCCTGGTTTTGCGCTGGCTGGAAAGGAGCAGCGAATGGGCCGGTAGGCTGGCTCTGGAAAGGAGCGGCGAACGGGCCGGTAGGCTGCATCTGTGCAGGAGCCTGTCCAAAGGGACCAGTCTGCTGGCTCTGCATCTGTGCAGGAGCCTGTCCAAAGGGACCAGTCTGCTGGCTCTGCATCTGTGCAGGAGCCTGTCCAAAGGGACCAGTCTGCTGGCTCTGCATCTGTGCAGGAGCCTGTCCAAAGGGACCAGTCTGCTGGCTCTGCATCTGTGCAGGGGCCTGTCCAAAGGGTCCCGTTTGCTGGCTCTGCATTTGTGCAGGGACCGGCTGTCCAAAGGGGCCGGTCTGCTGGCTTTGAACGCCAAATGGGCCAGTTTTCTGCGCTTGCACGCCAAAGGGACCGGTGGGCTGAGACTGGAAGGGGCCAGTTGGTTGCGACTGGAAGGGGCCAGTTGGTTGCGACTGGAAAGGACCCGTGGGCTGGGACTGGAACCCAGTAGCCTGAGACTGGAACCCAGTAGCCTGAGACTGGAACCCAGTGGCCTGCGGCTGAAACCCAGTAGCTTGAGGCCCCGCCTGAAGCCCCTGGCTCTGAAACGGCTGGGCAAATGGAGCCTGAGACTGAGCCTGGGGAGCAAACCCAGTATTAACAACCGGCTGGAACCCAGTCTGCTGCGCAGCAAATGCGCTGGGCATGGCATTCCCCGTCGCAAAGGGGCCGAGCGCCGCCTTGATGGACTGGCCAGTCTTTTGGATTTGAATGAACTCGTCCTGCTGATTCTTGAGATGATCCTGCTGCTTCTTGAGCAGCTCCACTTGCTGGCGCTGCAGGTCGGCCTGCTGCTGCAGAATCTGCCTCTGCTGGCTGGTCTGAGCGGTGCGCTGCGCCTCGAGCATCTTGCGCTCGGCCTCGTGCTTTTGGTCCTCGAGCTTCTCCTGGGCTTGTTTCAGCGCTCTCTGCTGGGCAAGAAGCTGCTGCTGCTGCTGTTGCTGCTGCTGGGCAGCAAGCGAAGGAGCCTGGGGCTCAAGCGAGGTGAACCCAAGCAAGTCGGCCAAGGCCCCTGTGGGCTGAGACTGCACAGCCGACGCAGGCGCGGGCGCGGGCGCGGGCGATACAGAGGCACGCTGCGTGGGCTGGGGCTGGAGATGCTGCGGCTGCGGCTGCTGCGGCTGAGGTGACGGGGTCGCAACTACAGGAGTGGACTCCTTGTTGACCCAGGCATCGCCTTCGTACTTGTCTCTAACCTTTTTCGTTACCCGTAGAATATCGCCCTCCTTGAGGCCCAGCGTGCGCAGCACCTGAGGGGTGAGGCCGGAGATGCTATCCTCGTCCATTCTGTCGCGGGTAAAGTTGGTGGCATATCTTTGGCAGTTTTGAGGGTCAATGCCACAGCCCAAGAAAAACTCAAACCAGTCATAGCCTGAGGAGCTGGAGCTGGGCCCAGAATCGCGGCCAGAGTCACGAGAGTCACGGCCAGAAGACCGCTTGTCCTTGATCTTGTCGATAATAGGCTTGTCCTCGTCAAAACTGACGCCGGTCACGCTCTCAACATAGGCCAAATCAGAGCTGGCCAGCTTGGCGGCCGGCACGGCGATCTTGACGCCATTGAGCTTGTGCAGGTGGATCTTGCCGTCGGCACATCCGAGAAAGGCGGCCTCGACGCGGAAGCTGCCGCTGCGGTCGGTCCAGGTGCGCACCTTGCGCTGGTCAGGCAGTTTTTTGGAGCCCGAGGACTGGCGTGGTCGGTCGTCGCGGCGGTCCCTGTGGTCTTCATCCCTACGACTGGACCGCTCCCTGTCCTCGTCCCTGCGAATGGACCGCTCCCGGTCTTCATCTCTGCGACTGGACCGCTCTCTGTCCTCATCCCTGCGACTGGACCGCTCCCTGTGTTCGTCCCTGCGACTGGCACGCTCTCTCTCCTTCTCGCCCTTGTCCTTCTTTTTGAATGGCCACAGCCCGCCCTTTTTCTCCTCGAGCTCTAGAATATGCGAGGGAAGCATGCCCTCGACGCCTGCGTGGCTGCGAACGAGCCACCACTCCTTGTCGCCTCCCTCAATCACAAACACCGTCTCGCCCTCTTTTGCCGAGAGCTCGCGGCCGTTTGCGGCGACAAAGTCCATCATCACGCGCGCGGTTTTGTTCCCGGCGCTCTTTGCGGCAACAAACACCTCCTGGAGCCCGCCGCCGCCGCGGTGCGCGCCGGTCATGCCTGCGATCTCGGCCAAAATGGACTCTGCTCTCTCGCGGGTCTCTGTGCGGAGGTCAAGGCTCGTGCGGGGGTTCTGGAGCTCGAGAAACACGTGCTTCTTCTCGGTGGAGTAGCTCAGAATGTCGGGGTAGCTCCACTGCTGGTCGCCCACCAGCAGGTGATCCTCCTGGACGACCAGCTGCGTGTTTGAGCGCCGGTCGACGTTGTAGACGTCGAATACGCGCGACCTGGACCGCTGCTTGCCCTGGCTGGAGCTCGAGGGCTGTCTCTGAGCCTGGCCCTGGCCGGGCCGCTTGGGCATGGGCGGCGGGACGTCCTCGTCCACGGCGGCGGGGGAGAGCGACTTTGCCGGCTGCGGCGGGAGCGCTGCGGGCGGGGGCACCACTGCGTCCTTGTGTTTTGGCGGGGGTGCAAACGAGGCCGGGTTCGGGGCTTGGCTGAGGGCCACGCTAGGGGCCGGCGAGACGCGCGGCGCGTCCTTCTGGGGCACTGCCGGCGGCGCACCGCCAGACTGCACGTAGTTGGCAGGCACAAACCCAAACTGGCCCTGGCTGCCGACCAGGATCCAGTCGCCGTCCTGGGCGTACACCTCAAAGGCCTGGTTCTCCTGAAAGGACATCTCCTCGGTTGTCTGGGCGGCGTAGCTGTAGAGGGCGGTCGCCGCGCCCACGGGCTGCGCGGGGGCGACGAAATTGTGTGGAACGAGGCCCGTGGGCTCGTCGTTGGCCGCGCCGGGGATGCGCTTCTTGCAGGTCCACCAGCCGTCGTCGCCCTTCTCGAACAAATAGAGCAGGTCGCCCTCTTTGACGCTCAATTCCTGCGGCGATCCTGCCTCGAACGCAAACTGCGCCGTGTAGACGCCGGCTATCGACATGGAGGTGTGCTAGTCAGCGGGTTGCGGTTGGCTGGGTAGGGGGGGAGCACTACCGGCGCACACGGCGCGCTGCGCGCACTGCGCGCACTACAAAGATAATCTAAAGCAACTATATATAGCACTATATGGCATCTACAAAGGCAACTCGAACGAAACCTGGACGTCGGCGCTGCGGGCCTGCTGGACAATGTCGCTCAGCTGGACCACCTTGTTGGCGGCCTCGTCAAGGTCGTTGTAGGTGAAGATCTTGAGACCAGAGTTGGCGATCAGGTCCTGGGCCTGCTCAAAGTTGGTGCCCTGGAGGCGGGCGACGATGGGCACGGTCAGGTTCATCTTCTGGGCGGTGGCAATGAGGCCCTGGGCAATAAAGTCGCAGCGCACGATACCGCCAAAGATGTTGACAAAGATCGAGGTCACGGCGGGGTCCTGGAGAATGATGTTGAACGCCTTCTCGATGGTCTCGGCGGTGGCGCCGCCGCCGCAGTCCAAAAAGTTGGCCGGGGTGCCGCCGTTGAGCTTGATGATGTCGAGGGTGGCCATGGCGAGGCCGGCACCGTTCACGAGGCAGCCAATGTTGCCGTCGAGCTTGATAAAGTTGAGCCCGTACTTGGCGGCCTCGATCTCGGCGGGGTCCTCCTGGGTCAGGTCGCGCCACTCAAACACCTCCTCCTGGCGAAAGTCGGCATTGTCGTCAAAGTTGAGCTTGGCGTCCATGGCGTACACCTTGGAGTCGATGCCCTCGGACAGCGGGTTGATCTCGACCAGGGTGCAGTCGCGCTCGTCGTAGAGGCGGTAGAGGTTCTTGACCGCCTCGGCGGCCTCCTTCTGGGCGCGGCTGCTAAAGTTAAACACCTTGGCGACCTCCTTGGCCTGCTCGTCGGTGACGCCGGTCTCGAGGTTGATCTCAAACTTCTTGATCGCCTCGGGGGTGTCGTGGGCAACGCCCTCAATGTCCATGCCGCCCTGGGCAGAGGCAACAATCATGGGCTTCTGGCTGGCGCGGTCGTAGAGGATCGAAAAGTAGGCCTCGCGGCGCACAAACTCGCGCTTGACCACGTACACGGCGCTGACCTTCTTGCCGGCGGCGCCGGTCTGCTTGGTGATGAGCGTGTGGTTGATCATCTGCTCGGCGTACATCTTGGCCTCGAGGGGGCTCGAGACCATCTTGACGCCGCCCTTGAGGCCGGTGTCAAAGTGGCCCTTGCCGCGGCCGCCGGTGAGCGCCTGCGCCTTGACCACGAGGTCCTCCGACTTGAGGTCCTTGGCGACCTGCTCGGCCTCGGCGGCGTTGAAGGCAGGGGCTCCGGGGGGCACGCCAACGCCGTAGGTCTTGAGGAGCTGGGCGCTGCGGTACTCGTGCAGCGAGAGCTGGCGGGTTTGGTGTTGGAGACGAGCGCGCACGGGCGTCGAACGGAAGCAAGAGCGAAGCATGCTGTTGACAAATGATCTGAGTGGAGCTTGGAGGAGGGGGGTGGGAGGGATGTGGGTTAGGGTTGTGATCTGAAGAAAAAAAAGATACCACAAAAAGGAGGGGGAGGATTGTCCTGGTACCGCCAGTGGCAGGGGTGTGAATACGCATGGCGATAGTTGGTAGAGCTAGCTAGCTAGAGACTGCGTGGGTTTGGAATCGCCGCGCGCTTCGCATGGGCATGCAAGGCATGCATCTGGGCATGTGCCATGTCGCATATCGGCGAACGGCAGGGTCTATTTTTGGCCGCTGCTGGCTAAAAGCTGGGTATTTTGAGGTGGAGGTTTGGAAAAAATCCGTTCGCCGACGCCGACAACCGACGGCCGGCCGGCAATCAAGTGGTCCGGCTCGTTGGCTGGCCAGCGGTTGGTGGCCAGCGGTGGGTGGCCAGCGGTGGTTGGCCAACGGTGGGTGGCCTGGCCAGCACCATCCTCATCAATCATTTATCTACAAACCTCCCTTCTCCTTCAACTTGGATACAAACTCATCAACGCTCTGCACCTTCTCGCCAGCGCTGCGAGCAGCAGGCTCCTCCACCTGAACCACCTCGGTCTTGGGCGCAGTGTCGACCCCCAGATCGCCCAGCTTGAGGCTCTCGAGCGGCTTCTTCTTGGCCTTCATGATGTTGGGGAGCGACGCGTACCGAGGCTCGTTGAGGCGCAGGTCCGTGGTCACCACAATCGGCAGCTTGGCCTTGACCACCTCCTCGCCACCGTCAATCTCGCGGTGCACAGTGACGTCGTCGCCATTGACCTCCACCTTGGAGGCAAACGTCGCCTGGGGCCACCCCAGCAGGGCAGCGAGCATCTGGCCCGTGTGGTTGGCGTCGTTGTCGATCGCCTGCTTGCCGAGCATCACCAGGTTGGCGTTGTGCTTCTCGACCTGCTGCTTGAGCACCTTGGCGACCGCCAGGCTCTCAATCTCGGTGTCGGTCTCGATCAGCGTCGACGAGTCGGCGCCCTTGGCCAATGCGGTCCTCAGCACCTCCTGGGCCTTTTTGGGGCCGATGCTCACGGCGTGCACGAGCTCGACCTTGTCCTTGTTTTTCTCGCGCAGGCGGATGGCCTCCTCGAGGGCAATGTCGCAGAATGGGTTGATGGCGTACTTGACACCGGTGGTTTCCATCCCGGTCTTGGCCTTGTTGACGCGGACCTTGGTTGCGGCGTCAAATACGCGCTTCACCGGCACGAGAATGCGTAGCGATGACATGTGGGAGGGAGGGCCTGCTCGAGGCAGCCGTGATGGGTCAGATACCGGGGTTAGGGTTTCTGTGGGGGTGGTGAAAGCGCCGAGGATCTAGTTTCTCCTGTGCTGTGCTCTGCTCTGCTCTGCTCGGTTTATCTGTACACTCTAAACTACTCTACCTTCTACCACGAGACTTTCTGCCGCGAGGCGCAGAACGCCCGCCGCCGCCGCCCTGCTCGCGCTCAGCAGCCTCGTCGTCCCGGGCCGCTTGCGCCTCGAGCTCGTCCCAATCAGGACCGCTCTCCTCGGACGGCGCGTCGCTCTCGTCCGAAAAGTCGCTCTCGTCCTCTTCCTCCTCATCGTCAAAGTCAGACTCGGACTGGCCGTCCTCCTCAAACTCAGACTCCTCGTCAGCCTGCTCGTCCTCGCCCTCGTCGTTGAGGCTGAGAAACTCCCAGCCGCCGTTGGCGTAGAACCCGCTGGGATCGTCGCGAATCGTCTTCATAATCGCCGACCACTGCAGGTTGAGGGGACCCTCGTAGAACGGAATGTCCATCTCGTCGAGCCAGTCCTTGACCGCGTCGAGCTGCGTGATGGGGATCGTCGTGATGTGCGTGACCGACTTTGTATAGTCCTTGTAGATAAACACCAGGTCAAACTCCTGCAGGCCAAACTGGATACGCTCAAAGTGGGCAACCTCAACGTCGGCGAGGCGGATCACAAGGAACGGGCTGTCGACGAGCTGCACGAGGCAGTCGGTCGTCGGCTGGATAAACACGTTTGTGTGGTGCGGCACGCCGTAAAAGCCGAGCTCGCGGATCGGCACGTCCACCTCCAGCCGCTCGCTCTGCTTGGCGATCTGCTCGGCAAACTGGCGGAACTCCTTGTCGAGTGCGGCCCGCATGGCGCGCTCCTCCTGCTCCTGCTCGATCTCCTCCTCGTCGCCGTAGCGGTAACGGCGCTTGCGGTTACCGGTGTCGTCGTAGCTCACGTCGGTCACGTCACGGTAGAACTGCACGTCCATGGTCTTGCGCTTGCCGATCATGATGGGCGCCTTGAGGTGAAAGTGGATAATCACCACCAGCTCCTGGCGCGAGCCCTGGAAGAACAGCTGGTCCACGTTGGAGAAGAGCACCTCCACCTTTTGATCGCGGCCGCCGGGGCTCTGGTAGCGCACACCGTTCTTGTGGATCTCCAAAAAGCCCGCCTGGCGCTTGCCCTCGGGCGCGGGCCGCACGTAGAGCCCGTCGAGCCGCAGCGGCCGCCTGTCCTTGGCCTCGATGAGCTGATCCTGCTGGACCACGTCCTTGAGCTGCTTGCGCTCGACCTCGCGCCGCACCGCCTCCTTCTTCATCTCGTTGATCTTTTTGAACACGTCGTTGATGCGCTCAATGTTGCGGCTGCGGATCGTCAGGCTCTTGACAAAGGTGGCCTCGGGGTTCTCAAATGGCACGTCGGTCTTGCCCGCGGCCACGTCGGGGCTATTGAAGTTGAGGCGCAGGTAGATGTGGCCATTCTCCTCGGTTTTGCTGCCGTTCTTGTAGGTCTTGATGTGGAACGGCACGGGGCGGCCATTAACGGGCAGAATGATCGACTGCGCCGCGGTGTCGAGGGCGATGCGCAGGTCCTTGATCTGCGGCAGCTGTTGCTCGCGCTTGTACGACTCGAACTTGCGGAACACCGCCTCCTCCTTGGCCCCGACCGCGTCCTTGCCGCTCCACTTGGCCAGCCCCTTGGTCTGCAGCTGCTCCTTGAGCTCGATCTGGTGGGCAATGGTTTTCTGGTTGGTTTTCTCGCGGGGGTCCGCGCGCAGCTGGCGCGTGTTGGGCCGCCTCTGCTCCTCGGTCTGGAGCGAGTAGGCAATGTCGCTGCGGTTGCGGGGGCTGTCGGTCAGCACCAGGCACTCGTCGTCGGTGATTTGCACCGTGTCGACAAGGCACAGCGAGTAGTTGTCAATGTCGAGCGACACGCGCAGCACAAGCACCTCGTTAGGCTTGAGCACGGCCTCGTTGGTGCCGTTGATGTCGAGGCCGGTCTCGGCGGCAATGCCGATCGAGTGACCCAGCGAGAGCGGCAGCTTGGCCACGAGCCCGGGGTCCTTCTCGGCCAGGAACGACACGGCGCCGTTGTAGACCGCCTGGCAGGTGTTGCCGGCCTTGAGGGTGCTCAGGATGTGCTTTTGCAGGTCAACCAGAATGGTGTACTTTTCCTCCTGCTCCTTGGAGACGTCAATCAGGTACGTGCGGCCAACGTTCGCGGCGTAAAACTTGTACTTGAGGCCAAGCTCACTGTAGATGACGCCGGCCCTCAGGCGCTCGTCGTTCATGGGGCTCTGGCTGGAGAATTCGCCGCTCTTGACGATTGTGGGGTGGTCCCAGTCGAGGTACTGCCAGTCAAAGTGGGGCCCGAGCTTGAGCTTGCGCATCATCTTTTCATTGTCGATGACTTTTTCAATCTTTTGGCTGAGCTGGGTGTGGGTCACCTTGCGGCCGTCGTCGATGATGGTGGTCATCTCGTCGGTGAAGATCTGGGTCATGACGCCCTTGGAGGCGCTCGCGGCAAACTGCAGCAGCTCGAGCTGCTCGCCATCCTTCTGGAGCAGCAGCTCGCCAAACTCGAGCGACACGTCCTTGGGGGTGGGGCAAAACTGGCTAAACACCTCGCTCCAGACCGAGGCAATGGGGCTGATGGGGCTATCGCTCAGGACACCAATGATGCCCTGGGCCGCGGCGATGAGCTGCTGGCTGAAAATCGGGCGCGACTCGTCGGCCTCCTTGGGGCGCACAACGACCTGCACAGAGTCCGAGGCGAGCGGCTCGAGGTGCTTGGCCTGCTTTTGCGACGTGATCACCACCACAGACACCGCGTTGACGATGATTGCGGTGTTGGCAAACGGGTACCCCAGGAGCCACACGTGCAACACGCTTGTGAGCGCCCCCTGGGTCTCGGTGTCACCCTTGCCGAGTACTGTCGCGAGAGCATCGATTCCGAATGTGGGCAGGGCTGCTTGTAGCGCCTCGACGCGTCGCTTGAAGGCAATCCCGTCGATAGTCACAGACATGAGTAATGCGTTGGGTGGGAGGGTGCTTAATATGCGGAGGGAGCTGGGGGATCGGAGCTGGGGGATCAGATGGGATGGGTGGGATGAGTTGCTGAGGAAGCTAAATCTAGACGGATTGTTCTGGTACTAGGATCAAACGTCTATTTGCCTGGCTATGATTGAGCTATAATGTACAAATCTAGAGGTTTTATAACTTTGCGAGTGGACATACATCTCTCTCTCTCTCTCTCTCTCTCTCTCTCTCTCTCTCTCTCTCTCTCTCTCTCT